>JAXIVJ010010147.1:0-35000 GCA_036785665.1 Chirona hameri
GGACCACTCAGCGACGTTATCAAAAGAAAGAAAGCGCCCGATATGTCGTGCTTCAACTAGTGAAGGGAAAACAAAACACCAATTATATACTCCGAAAGAAGTATATGTACTTGTTTGTTAAAATTTCCCGAAAAAAATATTTTCGAAATAGAAAAGTTGTGATTTTATTTGGTAAATTGAGACTCGATCAATTTGATACAATACACGATGCATAAACAGACGTGGGAACCCGTGGGGCAATAAGGGCAACTCTCCCCCCCCCCCCCACCCCCAACTTTAGAGCTGGGGGCGGACGCCCCAAAACTTTTACACGATCACTCGACTCTGTATAAGGACACGGGGCATTGTCACCGGAGTTTTCCACAATTTTCAATTTGCTATTTTCGGACGGTAAAAGGAGAGTAATAAAGTAAACAAAAAAATGAAAGAAAACTATTTGTTATGGCAATTTGGAAGCTAGGTATGGACAGACATGGCGCGAATTGACTATCAGTGCACATACATGTTAAAACACCCTAAGTGGTCAAGGTCAAGGTCCTGAAGGTAGTGGTGAGCGATTCAACGCGGACGCCTGACTCCAATCCTCAGAACAGTGGTTTGCCATGATACGCTCAGGAAGTCCAACTTACTTTAGGTTCTTTTTTTATAAAGAAAAGCCAGACGGCAGCTTCTGGGTAGGTAACAATGTGTGTAGTGACCAGTGTTTAAAATATCGAATTCCTTAGGTAGATGATCTGCTGGTCATCACAATCGCCCTGACCCTGACCCAATTGACCCTGCCATCACACATTGATAGCAGAACTAATAGTGAATAGTTTACTTCTATTAAATGTCTTATATTTTTGGATCATTTGTTTGATAATTTTTGCTCATACTCATTCATGTGTGGGAGAATGTGCATATATTTTTTTTTCAGAAAAAGCCAGGGGGGGTCAATTTAAGTTTAGTTTATTTTGCTGAAGCTACCTAGGCACCTTCTATAGCACATGCATATGTTCAGGGAATCCAAAATAACAGGTTTGTTTTGCTCATATTTGACACGCAGAAGTACTGCACAAAAAAGCGTATGTACTTCCTTTGAATATCCCTGAATTTGTTGGTTCCCTGAACAGCAAAGTATTTTTGTTAATAAATTTAGTCGAATGTTTTAGAATGGGTGGATTTCCGATGTCAAGGCCGAGGATGCTATAGTATAGCTTGTTGCGCAGGCCCTGACCCCCACCACCCGATCAAGCCAATTACCGGCGTCGGCAGAATTTATAATCGAAAAGTTGTACGTGCCGACATACCTGGACACGGTACCGCCCCTCTGAACGTCACCTGGACCTTCAGTGCACCGCTGCCAAACCGTGCCACAGGCCATCCCAGTCAGGGCAATAGCGAGCGCCGAACGACTCGAACTCCGGGCTTGGCCGCCTACCGGGTGAGGTCAGAAGCCCAGCCGCTCTCCCAACTGAGCTATAGGGGCGGCTATATGTCCAATCAATGATGTAATTGTACGATAATGCAGGTGATGTTTGTTCCGTAACATTCTTTCACCTTTGGAAATATCCACCACATTCTGCATGCTGTTTCAGTGTCCAGCAAACCCACCCAAATTAAGTAGCTCAGTGGCAATGGCACCCCAACCTCAACCTCATCATCACTGTCCCCCTCAAATATTCCCAAGGTAAAGTGGGGAAGCATTGAAAAGTGCAGTATCGCAGTTTATACAAATACAATAAATCTCAGTTTCTGAGCATGCCACAAATCACATGTCTGGGAAGGACTGGCCAGACCCTGTGCACAGGGTCTGGCAAGTCCCTTCCCAGAACCCATGGGTCTGGCTTCCCTGAGTCTTGACTAGCTGGTAAAATTTACATTCCTTGTGCATGATATGCAAAGTATGGTTAAGTTACATATTGCAATAAGCAACATGTCAGATTAAGCAACATGCCGAAAGATCAGATACCGATTTAGTATCTGTGTTAATTAGGTTGTTTATAGGTGGCGCTAGTACAAGTATCAATTATCGGTGTTAATTAGGTTGTTTATGGGTGGAGGTAGTATAGTATCGCTATCATTGAAAGATGGCGCTAAATGTCTGTGATTCATATTGTTTACAACTTTGTTTTCTGATACTCTTTTTGTGAGTTTTCAAATTTTACACTGCAAACACTAATATACCATTGTGCAATACAAATATACCATAAACTTAGCTGGCCACAATGCATTTTACATAGAGATGCGTAATGTGATGCTAATGACCGAACGGAGCTTCGCTGCCTACACGCTTTTCGGAAGCCACGTCGTGCAGATGGTTTTTGCGTTTCTTCGTGCGGCGCTCGGGATGGAGCTAAAATAATTGTGGGTGCGATGTTGAGGTCAACCACCTTCAACAACATAGCGGAGGCAATCCATTCGGCTGCTTCATCAGTTAACCGAGTTATACGGTATAAAAAGGGAAAAGGATATATCCATCCTAAGTGAAATACCACTTTTCAGATCCCGGTCGTTCCTGGTGACCCCCCTACCACTGGCCTAGTCCTCACGGAGGTCCACCCTGGGTCCTGTGAGCCTCTCCAACCTGTCCGTCAGCCAGCACCAGGCAAACAAGACGGCAATGCTGCAATAGAATAAACGGAAGTACCGTCGAGGAGTGGAAGTAGTCCACTCACATGGATCAACTATTCATCAAATGTGGATGCGGTGTTCTGTTCCGTTTGTAAGGAGGCCCGCGATGCTGGGACCATATGCACTTGCCAGCCGCGGGGTGAGGATGCTTTCATCAGCACCGGTTTCCGGAAGTGGAAGAAGGGTATGGGAGAGGCTATGTTGTCCATGATCGTAGTGACGTCCATCGCCATGCCCTGCTGAAAGTTAGCAGCCTTGAGTGCCCCAGGGGCTACCACAGATGGTGCGAGTTTAACCAACCGAGACATCGGGCGGCCCAGAAGGCACTCTCGCTCATCTTATCTTCAAGTGTGTTATCCTTGGGCGAGCCAAAGTGTTTACCTCAGAGACGGGAGAACGACGGCGGCGCCTTTGTAAAGCTGGTGATCAGAGGGCTCAAGAGGACTGCGACAAGGATGTCGCGGGATTTCTTCCGCTGAAGGAACAACTGGATGAGAAACACGCCCAGAACGAGATCATCGGGCTAGTGCGGTGAGTTCATACAAAGATCGGTCTTGAATGATGCCGGCTGCCAGTGGGCGATCTTACGGTTGGGCAAAATGCCCACCCCCCCCCCCCCCCAACCGCATGAAATCGGCGAAAAATTGACACAATTTCCTGATATAGAAGACAAATCTAAGCAACTTTTTACTAAGGAAAGTTAGCTTTAAAATCAGCTATCATTGCATAAGCAAGCGAAATCCGATGAGTTTTCAGAATTATGTGAAACTTTTGGAATCCCCCCATCCCACCCCGGTTCTGGATCACGCCACTGCCGGCTGCAGTGCCCTTCGTTGGGTCGTAGACTAGACGGAACCACTGACATCAGCGGGTAGGAGCAACCATCAGTGTCTGCCTACTGGTACATAAATTCGTCAGCTGGTGCCCGAAACGTTTTTGTCGCTTTTACAGGCACCCCAAGAAGCACTGGTGAGACGAGATCGCCAACATCGTACTGGACGTTCTGTTGGGGTTCGGTTACCCCTGTCAGCAAGCTGTCCGGGTTCTCCTTCGACACGGCTGCCAACATGAGTGCACTGTACAGAAGTGTGTAGGCACGGGTTGAAGGAGCGGAACCCGTCCGCAGTGTACGTGTCATGCGCAAACCACTCACTGGACTTGGTCCTCAGGAAGCGAGTCGCGAAGTGGTGCTCAGCTCTCAGCTGCCTGCAGTTTGTGAAGGATACGGCCAACACCATCAACGAGTCTGCCAAGCGCAGAGCCAGACCGTACAAGTCTATCTTCCTGCCTGATGAAGACGCTTACAAAGCCTGCTGGGCATCTGTGCACTCGCTGGTGCGTTCGAGCCGCTGCCAACAGACGACTGCTAATGCAGTACCATCATGTGAGGGAGGTGCTGTCCCTGCTGAAGGAAGATACATCCATCAGAGGAGACACGCGGGCCAAAATCGCTGGCCTGACCCTGAAGGCAGACGATCCAGTGACATATGTCACCCTCACCCTGGTGCTCGCCATCTACGAGCCGGGTGAGATGGTAGCAGCTTCGCTCCAATCGCCGAAAAACACGGCACAGCCTGTCCAGGCATAACTGAGCCTCCTGAAAAGCCGCCTGCAGCGGCTGCGAGAGGGAGCGCTGGAGCCGGAGATGGCTGAAGCCGTGGAAAAGGCACAGCGTCTCGGCCTCGTGTCCACAGGCCACAAGAGGGAAACAAAAACCCCAGCGAGAACCCGCCAAGACGGCCAGGTGAGCGCTGACCTTACACAGCACCCGGCGGAGGCCGCGCGGACCGAAGCGCTGGAGGCCCTGGACCTCGTGCTGGCACAGCTCTCGACGAGAGGTGCAGCACCCCGGGGTTCGAACTGGCCGCACTGAGGGAGCGAGCGCTTCTCAGCGGGCTGGACTGTTCTGGACACCAACAGTCGAGGTCGAAGGTCTGCAGCTGCCAGGTGACATCTGTCCAGACCGCCTGCGCTGTCAACTCGCTGTACTCTCCCAGAGCTTCGAAGAAAAGCCGGCAACGCCAGCGAAGGTGCTATAAAAACTGAAGACCATGGACGTCGCCAGCCGGCAGATGTTCGGTGACATTCTTAAGCTGGTGACGCTAATCCTCAGCCTCCCTGTAACAGTGGCCTCTGCCGAGCGCTCCTTTGCAATGCTGCGGCGGCTGAAGACGTATCTGCGGCCGAGGATCGGCCAGAAGCGCCTCACCAATCTCGCGCTACTCAACATGTACCCCGAAAAGGTGACACCGGACGTGGCACGAGAGCTCGCACGGCGCTTCGTGGGGAAAAAACGCAGAACGCAAGGCCACTTTCGGCAAGTCCTGAAGCCGAGGAAGAAGAAAAGCAGTGATTTGATCAGTGTGTGCTGGCTCGTACGCCCAGCAGCGATGTTTAGCTAGTTTGCTTAGTGTAACCAGACTGGCGGACAGGCATATGGGAACGCTGGCTTCTGGCTGGTTGCAAATCATAGTTTCAGGACCTTTGAAGGGGTCATAGCCCCTTGTCCTCCCCCTGCTCCCCCTGTCAGAGTACCCCTCAGACAGCCAGGGTGCCCCAGCAGGCGGCCAGAGTGCCCCCTCAGGTGGCCAGAGTGCCCCATCAGGCGGTCAGAGTGCCCCCTCAGGCGGTTAAGAGTGCCTCCTCAGGCGGTCAGAGTGCCCCCTCAGGCGGTCAGAGTGCCCCCTCAGGCGGTCAGAGTGCGCCTCAGGAGGCTGGGCCTCACCTATTATTTAGGAAGAATGTGCTTTTAAATATTAATTGGTCGCCATAGAAACAAGATGTGTGAGTGATTCCCATTCTGCACATCGTAGTGCATTTTATTATGGCATATCACCGAAATTCTCCGGCTCTTCCATCCACCCGCCGGTCGCCAATACGATCCAGTACGAATCTATCGATCTGCCCACATTTTTAGTTGAAAACTATCATCTCCGCGTATATACATCGGACAACTGATTTACGCCGTAGGGTATTTAGTGGAATATTTAGCCCTGCAAAATACCCCATGGCCGTAGTGGAAACGGCCATATATCAACCAAGCATTTCTACTACCACTACGAACTTTACGCCTACGATCTTCCGTTCCGGAGATCTTCAATTCGCCTGACGCGTAAACCAGAACTGTTGAGTGCTCACTTGCCTTTGAAGCTGTCGTAATTATAATTATTAAGCTGTCGTAATTATCCCTTCCTCACAGATCGGATACGTTTGTTCAGATGGCCAAATATACTTATATTTTCGGAAACATCACTCTAAACGGTCCCCAAATTTGACAACATACCGGATGCTAAGAACGTCCGTGAAATTAGCGACTTATTTCAGCGACTTCAGATTTCAGCGGAGTGAGCGACGGATTAAGATTTGGCCCAAAGCTCGGCCCAATATCAATTATGGCATGCTGATCACGAATATGACCTTAATTTGCCTGCTCTAGGTCATCTTCAAGGTCAAAGGACGGGGTAGTTAGATATGGACGTTAGATACGGACCAGGCTGTCTATCATCTGGGACCACTTTGGAAAGAATTCGTCAATACATTCGGGACGTTATGCGGTACCACGTCCTTTGACCTCGAATTTGAACTCCAAGGTCACGGGTCAGGTCACGGTGACGCACGTTAGATATGGACCCTGTCTATCATCTGGGATCACTTTTTGGAAAGATCCGGCAATAAATACGGGACGTTATGCGGTACCCCGTCCTTTAACCTTGAATTTGACCTTGAAGATGACATTGAACAGGAAAATGAAGGTCATATTAGTGATCAGCGCGCCAGAATTGACCATGGGCCGAGGTTTGGGCCAAATCTGAATCCGTCGCTGAATAAGTCGCTAACTTCACGGACGTCCTTAGCATCCGGTATGTTGTCAAGTTTGTGGAGCGTTTGGAGTGGTGTTTCCGAAAAAATAAGTATATTTGACAATCTGAACAAACGTATCCGATCTGTGAGGAAGGGATAATTACGACAGCTTATATAATTATAATTACGACGGCTTCAAACTTCAAAGGCAAGTGAATATTCAACAGTTCTGGTTTAAGCGTCAGGCGATTTTAAGATATCCGGAACGGAGGATCGTAGGCGTAAAGTTCGCAGCGGTAGTAGAAATGCTTGGTTGAGATATGGCCGTTTCCACCACGGCCATGGGGTATTTTGCAGGGCTAAATATCCCACTAAATACCCTACGGCGTAAATCAGTTGTCCGATGTATATACGCTGCTGTGCCATGCCGACCAATTGTAGCCATCTGAGGCACGGATGTTGTGTTCCTCAAAGCGATTATACGGCTCCTAGGAGTCGTAGCGACGGAATTCAAAGCTCATGAAAAAGAGAACGTGTTTATCTATCGATCTACCCACATTTTTGGTTGAAAACTATCATCTATTATCCATATTATGATATTTCACTATCGTACCGCAGTTCGCTAGCGGGTGTGGATAGCGCTAGCATTTTTATTTTGACCAAATGACGTGGGAAGCATGGTTTAGCGTGGTGGAAACTGGTGGGAACCACGCTTCACACATCATGAGGCTGTGCTATACTTGCGCGGTTTGCAAGTATAGCACAGGTTTGCGCGATGGTTTGCGCTTCAATCGATGATAACAGGCCCTCGGTTGCATGAAATGAAAATCTATTCCGGCTCCGTATCGATATTTAAGTATAAGAAATAGGAATAACTACTCGCAATATTAGTGATATATAGGTAAACATACATGGATAACAACATGAATAATGAACAATAATAATACAAAACTATTATTTTAAGTTAGCTTAATTGTCCAACTAAGACGACATGCTGATTTTTAACACTAACATTACCAAAGTCAAATATACTTACTGTGCAGATTGAAGCGATAGTTATCATCTGCGAGTTGAGACTGAATGGAGGGAATGTACAAGTAATGTGTTCAGTGCAAGTGTATATATTTTCAAGTAAGGAGGTTGTTTATGTTTAAATGTTTATGCATGTTTGTTGGCACGCTATTTTACTAGTCTCACGTTGCAGCACATGCCGTATACGGACTACGGACACTAGGACGAAGTTTAAACTAGTTCGTTAAGTTAATGACAAATATGTTCCCTACCAACTACTTTACATTGCAGTGTGCATAATGCATTCCATACATAGTTGGACTTGGGACATCAGCAAGTCATGCCGACGACACGGAAATCTGTATTTATTTAAGTGCTTTTTCCGCTTTCTCCGGTTTCCGCCGGCGGTTTATTATCATTGGCAGACCTGCAGCAGCCGTCCACGTCACAGGCAGACACCTGTATTAGCAAGACACAGTTCACATGCCGATACCTGCAGCGGCAGGACACTAGTTTTAACTTCGTCCTAGTGTCCGTAGTCCGTACAGCATGTGCTGCAAGTTGCAACGTGAGACTAGTAAAAAAACGTGCCAACAAACATGCATACACATTTAAACATAAACAACCTCCTTACTTTACACTTGCACTGAACAATTACTTGTGCATTCTCTCCACGCAGTCTCAGATGATAACTATCGCTTCAATCTGCACAGTAAGTATATTTAACTTTTGTAAATGTTAGTATTAAAAATCAGCATCTCGTCTTAGTTGGACAATTAAGCTTATTTAAAATAATATATTTTTCTTATTATTGTTCATTATTCTTGTTGTTATCCACCTATGTTTATATAAAACTAATATTTCGAGTAGTTATTCCCATTTCTTATACTTAAATATCGATACGGAGCGGGAATTGATTTGCATATTTGAATGCATCCGAGGGCCCAATATCATCGATTGAAGCGCAAACCATCAAATGTATAGCACAGCCTCATGGTTTGGGTCAACCGTGGTTCCCACCAGTTTCCACCACGCTAAACCATGCTTCCCACGTCATTTGGTCAAAATAAGAATGCTAGCGCTATCCGCACCCTTCGCTAGCGTCGGCGGCGGGCAGGCCGTGGTCGGACGAGAAAAGCGGCAACTTTCGAATCCCCTGCAACCGTATGCCCATGTTTTCCATCGAAATGCGGTGTTCTTTAGATAGGTAAATATTAATCGCTATAAAGATACAGCACATTCTTCAATATTACGTGAGATATAACTCAATTTTGGCGTTATAGTTGTGACGGGTAGGTGATCCTCCATCAAAACCTCGGATGGGCCCAAGAGGCTCTTTGTTGCACTTTTCTTTTATGTCTTTATGTCTAAATGTCGCACCTCTCGCCCGGCTCGCCCGGCTGAGGCCGCCGACAGTCCGGCCTCTAGAGGTTGGCGCATGCGTAATACGATCTGCTCGAATGGTTCAGATTCGAATGCTGCCGCGAGGGTGTCAGCCCAGGCACTAGATGGCGCCAGGTGTGACTTTTTGTTAAAAGCTGACGGTTTTCTTAGCATAGAGAACTGTGACTGTAAATGTATATAGTAGAGCTATGATTGAAAGCAGTCTTTGATATAATTTCCGAACTAAAGAGTTAAGATTTTGGCACCGCCGGATTCAATGGAGACCAAAGGGGCACTCCCAAACGCCTGAAATCGGCCGTAAATTGGCTTACGTTCTGACCTGATTTGAGAGAAAACCTAAGTAACTTGAACGGCTTATTTCATATTTGTTTCA
Source organism: Chirona hameri (assembly GCA_036785665.1). NCBI lineage: Eukaryota > Metazoa > Arthropoda > Thecostraca > Balanomorpha > Balanidae > Chirona > Chirona hameri. The sequence goes on from JAXIVJ010010147.1 coordinate 9,203, forward strand.
TAATCTTAGGAACGTCATGCAAAGTGTCGGGGATAAAACTTCGATCTCATCTAGAGTGAACCCCAACCCCATATGCAAAATGTATTTGCATAGGACCTCCTCTCGTCTTGATACTGACCAAAATTTTCCTTATTAGACAAAAATAAAGATTGTACCAATACTTATGATCAAATAGTGGGGAATGGCCCCGCCCCCGTTCATACGCCTGCGATTTGTGTTAGTTTGTTAACTAAACTCGCAAGTTCCAGCTGCTTCTCCGTTGCAACTTCTGGACTTGGGCCTCAGGTACTTAGAGGACCACGAGCCGCCACTGGTACTAGGTAGTGGCCACTGCTGCCCTGTAACTGCTGCTGGCTGACTGTGCAGTGCAGGTAGTGGCCACTGCTGTCCTGTAACTGCTGCTGGCTGACTGTGCAGTGCAGGTAGTGTCCACTGCTGCCCTGTAACTGCTGCTGGCTGACTGTGCAGTGCAGGTAGTGTCCACTGCTGCCCTGTAACTGCTGCTGGCTGACTGTGCAGTATAGGTAGTGTCCACTGCTGCCCTGTAACTGCTGCTGGCTGGCTGTGCAGTGCAGGTAGTGTCCACTGCTGCCCTGTAACTGCTGCTGGCTGACTGTGCAGTGTAGATACTAGGTAGTGGCCACTGCTGCCCTGTAACTGCTGCTGGCTGGCTGTGCAGTGCAGGTAGTGTCCACTGCTGCCCTGTAACTGCTGCTGGCTGACTGTGCAGTGTAGGTAGTGTCCACTGCTGCCCTGTAACTGCTGCTGGCTGGCTGTGCAGTGTAGATACTAGGTAGTGTCCACTGCTGCCCTGTAACTGCTGCTGGCTGACTGCAGTGTAGGTAGTGTCCACTGCTGCCCTGTAACTGTAGTGTCCACTGCTGCCATGTAACTGCTGCTGGCTGGCTGTGCAGTATAGGTACTAGGTAGTGTCCACTGCTGCCCTGTAACTGCTCATGGCTGACTGCAGTGTAGGTAGTGTCCACTGCTGCCCTGTAACTGCTGCTGGCTGCCTGTGCAGTGCAGGTAGTGTTCACTGCTGCCCTGTAACTGCTGCTGGCTGACTGTGCAGGGCAGGTAGTGTCCACTGCTGCCCTGTAACTGCTGCTGGCTGACTGTACAGTGCAAGTAGTGTCCGCTGCTGCCCTGTAACTGCTGCTGGCTGACTGTGCAGTATAGGTACTAGGTAGTGTCCACTGCTGCCCTGTAACTGCTCCTGGCTGACGGTGCAGTGTAGGTAGTGTCCACTGCTGCCCTGTAACTGCTGCTGGCTGACTGTGCAGTGTAGGTAGTGTCCACTGCTGCCATGTAACTGCTGCTGGCTGACTGTGCAGTGTAGATACTAGGTAGTGCCCACTGCTGCCCCGTAACTGCTCCTGGCTGACGGTGCAGTGTAGGTAGTGTCCACTGCTGCCCTGTAACTGCTGCTGGCTGACTGTGCAGTGCAGGTAGTGCCCACTGCTGCCCTGTAACTGCTGCTGGCTGACTGTGCAGTGTAGGTAGTGTCCACTGCTGCCCTGTAACTGCTGCTGGCTGACTGTACAGTATAGGTACTAGGTAGTGTCCACTGCTGCCCTGTAACTGCTGCTGGCTGCCTGTGCAGTGCAGGTAGTGTTCACTGCTGCCCTGTAACTGCTGCTGGCTGACTGTGCAGGGCAGGTAGTGTCCACTGCTGCCCTGTAACTGCTGCTGGCTGACTGTACAGTGCAAGTAGTGTCCGCTGCTGCCCTGTAACTGCTGCTGGCTGACTGTGCAGTATAGGTACTAGGTAGTGTCCACTGCTGCCCTGTAACTGCTCCTGGCTGACGGTGCAGTGTAGGTAGTGTCCACTGCTGCCCTGTAACTGCTGCTGGCTGACTGTGCAGTGTAGGTAGTGTCCACTGCTGCCATGTAACTGCTGCTGGCTGACTGTGCAGTGTAGATACTAGGTAGTGCCCACTGCTGCCCCGTAACTGCTCCTGGCTGACGGTGCAGTGTAGGTAGTGTCCACTGCTGCCCTGTAACTGCTGCTGGCTGACTGTGCAGTGCAGGTAGTGCCCACTGCTGCCCTGTAACTGCTGCTGGCTGACTGTGCAGTGTAGGTAGTGTCCACTGCTGCCCTGTAACTGCTGCTGGCTGACTGTACAGTGCAGGTAGTGTTCACTGCTGCCCTGTAACTGCTGCTGGCTGACTGTGCAGTGTAGGTAGTGTCCACTGCTGCCCTGTAACTGCTGCTGGCTGACTGTGCAGTGTAGGTAGTGTCCACTGCTGCCCTGTAACTGCTGCTGGCTGACTGTGCAGTGTAGGTAGTGTCCACTGCTGCCCTGTAACTGCTGCTGGCTGACTGTACAGTGCAGGTAGTGTCCACTGCTGCCCTGTAACTGCTGCTGGCTGACTGTGCAGTGCAGGTAGTGCCCACTGCTGCCCTGTAACTGCTGCTGGCTGACTGTGCAGTGTAGGTAGTGTCCACTGCTGCCCTGTAACTGCTGCTGGCTGACTGTGCAGTGTAGGTAGTGTCCACTGCTGCCCTGTAACTGCTGCTGGCTGACTGTGCAGTGCAGGTAGTGTCCACTGCTGCCCTGTAACTGCTGCTGGCTAACTGTGCAGTGTAGATACTAGGTAGTGTCCACTGCTGCCCTGTAACTACTGCTGGCTGACTGTGCAGTGTAGGTAGTGTCCACTGCTGCCCTGTAACTGCTGCTGGCTGACTGTGCAGTGCAGGTAGTGTCCACTGCTGCCCTGTAACTGCTGCTGGCTGACTGTGCAGTATAGGTACTAGGTAGTGTCCACTGCTGCCCTGTAACTGCTGCTGGCTGACTGTGCAGTGTAGGTAGTGTCCACTGCTGCCCTGTAACTGCTGCTGGCTGACTGTGCAGTGTAGGTAGTGTCCACTGCTGCCCTGTAACTGCTGCTAGCTGACTGTGCAGTGTAGGTAGTGTCCACTGCTGCCCTGTAACTGCTGCTAGCTGACTGTGCAGTGCAGGTAGTGTCCACCGCTGCCCTGTAACTGCTGCTGGCTGACTGTGCAGTGTAGATACTAGATAGTGTCCACTGCTGCCCTGTAACTGCTGCTGGCTAACTGTGCAGTGTAGATACTAGGTAGTGTCCACTGCTGCCCTGTAACTGCTCCTGGCTGACTGTATAGTGTAGGTAGTGTCCACTGCTGCCCTGTAACTGCTGCTGGCTGACTGTGCAGTGTAGGTAGTGTTCACTGCTGCCCTGTAACTGCTGCTGGCTGACTGTACAGTACAGGTAGTGTCCACTGCTGCCATATAACTGCTGCTGGCTGACTGTGCAGTGTAGGTAGTGTCCATTGCTGCCATGTAACTGCTGCTGGCTGACTGTGCAGTGTAGGTAGTGTCCACTGCTGCCCTGTAACTGCTGCTGGCTGACTGTGCAGTGCAGGTAGTGTCCACTGCTGCCCTGTAACTGCTGCTGGCTGACTGTGCAGTATAGGTAGTGTCCACTGCTGCCCTGTAACTGCTGCTGGCTGGCTGTGCAGTGTAGATACTAGGTAGTGCCCACTGCTGCCCTGTAACTGCTGCTGGCTGCCTGTGCAGTGTAGGTAGTGTCCACTGCTGCCCTGTAACTGCTGCTGGCTGCCTGTTCAGTGCAGGTAGTGCCCACTGCTGCCCTGTAACTGCTGCTGGCTGACTGTGCAGTGTAGGTAGTGTCCACTGCTGCCATGTAACTGCTGCTGGCTGCCTGTGCAGTGCAGGTAGTGTCCACTGCTGCCCTGTAACTGCTGCTGACTGCCTGTTCAGTGCAGGTAGTGCCCACTGCTGCCCTGTAACTGCTGCTGGCTGACTGTGCAGTGTAGGTAGTGTCCACTGCTGCAATGTAACTGCTGCTGGCTGACTGTGCAGTGCAGGTAGTGTCCACTGCTGTCCTGTAACTGCTGCTGGCTGACTGTGCAGTGCAGGTAGTGTCCACTGCTGCCCTGTAACTGCTGCTGGCTGACTGTGCAGTGTAGATACTAGGTAGTGCCCACTGCTGCCCTGTAACTGCTGCTGGCTGACTGTGCAGTGTAGGTAGTGTCCACTGCTGCCCTGTAACTGCTGCTGGCTGACTGTGCAGTGTAGGTAGTGTCCACTGCTGCCCTGTAACTGCTGCTGGCTGACTGTGCAGTGCAGGTAGTGCCCACTGCTGCCCTGTAACTGCTGCTGGCTGACTGTGCAGTATAGGTAGTGTCCACTGCTGCCCTGTAACTGCTGCTAGCTGACTGTACAGCGCAGGTAGTGTCCACTGCTGCCCTGTAACTGCTGCTGGCTGACTGTGCAGTGTAGGTAGTGTCCACTGCTGCCCTGTAACTGCTGCTGGCTGACTGTGCAGTGTAGATACTAGGTAGTGCCCACTGCTGCCCTGTAACTGCTGCTGGCTGACTGTGCAGTGTAGATACTAGGTAGTGTCCACTGCTGCCCTGTAACTGCTGCTGGCTGACTGTGCAGTGCAGGTAGTGTCTACTGCCGCCCTGTAACTGCTGCTGGCTGACTGTGCAGTGTAGGTAGTGTCCACTGCTGCCCTGTAACTGCTGCTGGCTGGCTGTGCAGTGTAGATACTAGGTAGTGTCCACTGCTGCCCTGTAACTGCTGCTGGCTGACTGTGAAGTGTAGGTAGTGTCCACTGCTGCCCTGTAATTGCTGCTGGCTGACTGTACAGTGTAGGTAGTGTCGACTGCTGCCATGTAACTGCTGCTGGCTGACTGTGCAGTGCAGGTAGTGTCCACTGCTGCCCTGTAACTGCTGCTGGCTGACTGTATAGTGCAGGTAGTGTCCACTGCTGCCCTGTAACTGCTGCTGGCTGACTGTGCAGTGTAGATACTAGGTAGTGTTCACTGCTGCCCTGTAACTGCTGCTGGCTGACTGTGAAGTGTAGGTAGTGTCTACTGCTGCCCTGTAACTGCTGCTGGCTGACTGTGAAGTGTAGGTAGTGTCCACTGCTGCCCTGTAACTGCTGCTGGCTGACTGTGAAGTGTAGGTAGTGTCCACTGCTGCCCTGTAACTGCTGCTGGCTGACTGTGCAGTGTAGATACTAGGTAGTGTTCACTGCTGCCCTGTAACTGCTGCTGGCTGACTGTGAAGTGTAGGTAGTGTCTACTGCTGCCCTGTAACTGCTGCTGGCTGACTGTGAAGTGTAGGTAGTGTCCACTGCTGCCCTGTAACTGCTGCTGGCTGACTGTGAAGTGTAGGTAGTGTCCACTGCTGCCCTGTAACTGCTGCTGGCTGACTGTGCAGTGTAGATACTAGGTAGTGTCCACTGCTGCCCTGTAACTGCTGCTGGCTGACTGTGAAGTGTAGGTAGTGTCTACTGCTGCCCTGTAACTGCTGCTGGCTGACTGTGAAGTGTAGGTAGTGTCCACTGCTGCCCTGTAACTGCTGCTGGCTGACTGTGAAGTGTAGGTAGTGTCCACTGCTGCCCTGTAACTGCTGCTGGCTGACTGTATAGTGCAGGTAGTGTCCACTGCTGCCCTGTAACTGCTGCTGGCTGACTGTGCAGTGTAGATACTAGGTAGTGTTCACTGCTGCCCTGTAACTGCTGCTGGCTGACTGTGAAGTGTAGGTAGTGTCTACTGCTGCCCTGTAACTGCTGCTGGCTGACTGTGAAGTGTAGGTAGTGTCGACTGCTGCCATGTAACTGCTGCTGGCTGACTGTGCAGTGCAGGTAGTGTCCACTGCTGCCCTGTAACTGCTGCTGGCTGACTGTGCAGTGTAGATACTAGATAGTGTCCACTGCTGCCCTGTAACTGCTGCTGGCTGCCTGTGCAGTGTAGGTAGTGTTCACTGCTGCCCTGTAACTGCTGCTGGCTGACTGTACAGTATAGGTAGTGTCCACTGCTGCCCTGTAACTGCTGCTGGCTGACTGTGAAGTGCAGGTAGTGTCCACTGCTGCCCTGTAACTGCTGCTGGCTGACTGTGCAGTATAGGTACTAGGTAGTGTCCACTGCTGCCCTGTAACTGCTCATGGCTGACTGCAGTGTAGGTAGTGTCCACTGCTGCCCTGTAACTGCTGCTGGCTGCCTGTGCAGTGCAGGTAGTGTTCACTGCTGCCCTGTAACTGCTGCTGGCTGACTGTGCAGGGCAGGTAGTGTCCACTGCTGCCCTGTAACTGCTGCTGGCTGACTGTACAGTGCAAGTAGTGTCCGCTGCTGCCCTGTAACTGCTGCTGGCTGACTGTGCAGTATAGGTACTAGGTAGTGTCCACTGCTGCCCTGTAACTGCTCCTGGCTGACGGTGCAGTGTAGGTAGTGTCCACTGCTGCCCTGTAACTGCTGCTGGCTGACTGTGCAGTGTAGGTAGTGTCCACTGCTGCCATGTAACTGCTGCTGGCTGACTGTGCAGTGTAGATACTAGGTAGTGCCCACTGCTGCCCTGTAACTGCTCCTGGCTGACGGTGCAGTGTAGGTAGTGTCCACTGCTGCCCTGTAACTGCTGCTGGCTGACTGTGCAGTGCAGGTAGTGCCCACTGCTGCCCTGTAACTGCTGCTGGCTGACTGTGCAGTGTAGGTAGTGTCCACTGCTGCCCTGTAACTGCTGCTGGCTGACTGTACAGTGCAGGTAGTGTTCACTGCTGCCCTGTAACTGCTGCTGGCTGACTGTGCAGTGTAGGTAGTGTCCACTGCTGCCCTGTAACTGCTGCTGGCTGACTGTGCAGTGTAGGTAGTGTCCACTGCTGCCCTGTAACTGCTGCTGGCTGACTGTGCAGTGTAGGTAGTGTCCACTGCTGCCCTGTAACTGCTGCTGGCTGACTGTACAGTGCAGGTAGTGTCCACTGCTGCCCTGTAACTGCTGCTGGCTGACTGTGCAGTGCAGGTAGTGCCCACTGCTGCCCTGTAACTGCTGCTGGCTGACTGTGCAGTGTAGGTAGTGTCCACTGCTGCCCTGTAACTGCTGCTGGCTGACTGTGCAGTGTAGGTAGTGTCCACTGCTGCCCTGTAACTGCTGCTGGCTGACTGTGCAGTGCAGGTAGTGTCCACTGCTGCCCTGTAACTGCTGCTGGCTAACTGTGCAGTGTAGATACTAGGTAGTGTCCACTGCTGCCCTGTAACTGCTGCTGGCTGACTGTGCAGTGTAGGTAGTGTCCACTGCTGCCCTGTAACTGCTGCTGGCTGACTGTGCAGTGCAGGTAGTGTCCACTGCTGCCCTGTAACTGCTGCTGGCTGACTGTGCAGTATAGGTACTAGGTAGTGTCCACTGCTGCCCTGTAACTGCTGCTGGCTGACTGTGCAGTGTAGGTAGTGTCCACTGCTGCCCTGTAACTGCTGCTGGCTGACTGTGCAGTGTAGGTAGTGTCCACTGCTGCCCTGTAACTGCTGCTAGCTGACTGTGCAGTGTAGGTAGTGTCCACTGCTGCCCTGTAACTGCTGCTAGCTGACTGTGCAGTGCAGGTAGTGTCCACCGCTGCCCTGTAACTGCTGCTGGCTGACTGTGCAGTGTAGATACTAGATAGTGTCCACTGCTGCCCTGTAACTGCTGCTGGCTAACTGTGCAGTGTAGATACTAGGTAGTGTCCACTGCTGCCCTGTAACTGCTCCTGGCTGACTGTATAGTGTAGGTAGTGTCCACTGCTGCCCTGTAACTGCTGCTGGCTGACTGTGCAGTGTAGGTAGTGTTCACTGCTGCCCTGTAACTGCTGCTGGCTGACTGTACAGTACAGGTAGTGTCCACTGCTGCCATATAACTGCTGCTGGCTGACTGTGCAGTGTAGGTAGTGTCCATTGCTGCCATGTAACTGCTGCTGGCTGACTGTGCAGTGTAGGTAGTGTCCACTGCTGCCCTGTAACTGCTGCTGGCTGACTGTGCAGTGCAGGTAGTGTCCACTGCTGCCCTGTAACTGCTGCTGGCTGACTGTGCAGTATAGGTAGTGTCCACTGCTGCCCTGTAACTGCTGCTGGCTGGCTGTGCAGTGTAGATACTAGGTAGTGCCCACTGCTGCCCTGTAACTGCTGCTGGCTGCCTGTGCAGTGTAGGTAGTGTCCACTGCTGCCCTGTAACTGCTGCTGGCTGCCTGTTCAGTGCAGGTAGTGCCCACTGCTGCCCTGTAACTGCTGCTGGCTGACTGTGCAGTGTAGGTAGTGTCCACTGCTGCCATGTAACTGCTGCTGGCTGCCTGTGCAGTGCAGGTAGTGTCCACTGCTGCCCTGTAACTGCTGCTGACTGCCTGTTCAGTGCAGGTAGTGCCCACTGCTGCCCTGTAACTGCTGCTGGCTGACTGTGCAGTGTAGGTAGTGTCCACTGCTGCAATGTAACTGCTGCTGGCTGACTGTGCAGTGCAGGTAGTGTCCACTGCTGTCCTGTAACTGCTGCTGGCTGACTGTGCAGTGCAGGTAGTGTCCACTGCTGCCCTGTAACTGCTGCTGGCTGACTGTGCAGTGTAGATACTAGGTAGTGCCCACTGCTGCCCTGTAACTGCTGCTGGCTGACTGTGCAGTGTAGGTAGTGTCCACTGCTGCCCTGTAACTGCTGCTGGCTGACTGTGCAGTGTAGGTAGTGTCCACTGCTGCCCTGTAACTGCTGCTGGCTGACTGTGCAGTGCAGGTAGTGCCCACTGCTGCCCTGTAACTGCTGCTGGCTGACTGTGCAGTATAGGTAGTGTCCACTGCTGCCCTGTAACTGCTGCTAGCTGACTGTACAGCGCAGGTAGTGTCCACTGCTGCCCTGTAACTGCTGCTGGCTGACTGTGCAGTGTAGGTAGTGTCCACTGCTGCCCTGTAACTGCTGCTGGCTGACTGTGCAGTGTAGATACTAGGTAGTGCCCACTGCTGCCCTGTAACTGCTGCTGGCTGACTGTGCAGTGTAGATACTAGGTAGTGTCCACTGCTGCCCTGTAACTGCTGCTGGCTGACTGTGCAGTGCAGGTAGTGTCTACTGCCGCCCTGTAACTGCTGCTGGCTGACTGTGCAGTGTAGGTAGTGTCCACTGCTGCCCTGTAACTGCTGCTGGCTGGCTGTGCAGTGTAGATACTAGGTAGTGTCCACTGCTGCCCTGTAACTGCTGCTGGCTGACTGTGAAGTGTAGGTAGTGTCCACTGCTGCCCTGTAATTGCTGCTGGCTGACTGTACAGTGTAGGTAGTGTCGACTGCTGCCATGTAACTGCTGCTGGCTGACTGTGCAGTGCAGGTAGTGTCCACTGCTGCCCTGTAACTGCTGCTGGCTGACTGTATAGTGCAGGTAGTGTCCACTGCTGCCCTGTAACTGCTGCTGGCTGACTGTGCAGTGTAGATACTAGGTAGTGTTCACTGCTGCCCTGTAACTGCTGCTGGCTGACTGTGAAGTGTAGGTAGTGTCTACTGCTGCCCTGTAACTGCTGCTGGCTGACTGTGAAGTGTAGGTAGTGTCCACTGCTGCCCTGTAACTGCTGCTGGCTGACTGTGAAGTGTAGGTAGTGTCCACTGCTGCCCTGTAACTGCTGCTGGCTGACTGTGCAGTGTAGATACTAGGTAGTGTTCACTGCTGCCCTGTAACTGCTGCTGGCTGACTGTGAAGTGTAGGTAGTGTCTACTGCTGCCCTGTAACTGCTGCTGGCTGACTGTGAAGTGTAGGTAGTGTCCACTGCTGCCCTGTAACTGCTGCTGGCTGACTGTGAAGTGTAGGTAGTGTCCACTGCTGCCCTGTAACTGCTGCTGGCTGACTGTGCAGTGTAGATACTAGGTAGTGTCCACTGCTGCCCTGTAACTGCTGCTGGCTGACTGTGAAGTGTAGGTAGTGTCTACTGCTGCCCTGTAACTGCTGCTGGCTGACTGTGAAGTGTAGGTAGTGTCCACTGCTGCCCTGTAACTGCTGCTGGCTGACTGTGAAGTGTAGGTAGTGTCCACTGCTGCCCTGTAACTGCTGCTGGCTGACTGTATAGTGCAGGTAGTGTCCACTGCTGCCCTGTAACTGCTGCTGGCTGACTGTGCAGTGTAGATACTAGGTAGTGTTCACTGCTGCCCTGTAACTGCTGCTGGCTGACTGTGAAGTGTAGGTAGTGTCTACTGCTGCCCTGTAACTGCTGCTGGCTGACTGTGAAGTGTAGGTAGTGTCGACTGCTGCCATGTAACTGCTGCTGGCTGACTGTGCAGTGCAGGTAGTGTCCACTGCTGCCCTGTAACTGCTGCTGGCTGACTGTGCAGTGTAGATACTAGATAGTGTCCACTGCTGCCCTGTAACTGCTGCTGGCTGCCTGTGCAGTGTAGGTAGTGTTCACTGCTGCCCTGTAACTGCTGCTGGCTGACTGTACAGTATAGGTAGTGTCCACTGCTGCCCTGTAACTGCTGCTGGCTGACTGTGAAGTGTAGGTAGTGTCCACTGCTGCCATGTAACTGCTGCTGGCTGACTGTACAGTGCAGGTAGTGTCCACTGCTGCCCTGTAACTGCTGCTGGCTAACTGTGCAGTGTAGATACTAGGTAGTGTCCACTGCTGCCATGTAACTGCTGCTGGCTGACTGTGCAGTGTAGGTAGTGTCCACTGCTGCCCTGTAACTGCTGCTGGCTGACTGTGCAGTGTAGGTAGTGTTCACTGCTGCCCTGTAACTGCTGCTGGCTGACTGTGCAGTGTAGGTAGTGTCCACTGCTGCCCTGTAACTGCTGCTGGCTGACTGCAGTGTAGGTAGTGTCCACTGCTGCCATGTAACTGCTGCTGGCTGACTGTACAGTATAGGTAGTGTCCACTGCTGCCCTGTAACTGCTGCTGGCTGACTGCAGTGTAGGTAGTGTCCACTGCTGCCCTGTAACTGCTGCTGGCTGACTGCAGTGTAGGTAGTGTCCACTGCTGCCATGTAACTGCTGCTGGCTGACTGTACAGTATAGGTAGTGTCCACTGCTGCCCTGTAACTGCTGCTGGCTGACTGCAGTGTAGGTAGTGTCCACTGCTGCCATGCAACTGCTGCTGGCTGACTGTGCAGTGTAGGTAGTGTCCACTGCTGCCCTGTAACTGCTGCTGGCTGACTGTGCAGTGCAGGTAGTGTCCACTGCTGCCCTGTAACTGCTGCTGGCTGACTGTGCAGTGTAGATACTAGATAGTGTCCACTGCTGCCCTGTAACTGCTGCTGGCTGCCTGTGCAGTGTAGGTAGTGTTCACTGCTGCCCTGTAACTGCTGCTGGCTGACTGTACAGTATAGGTAGTGTCCACTGCTGCCCTGTAACTGCTGCTGGCTGACTGTGAAGTGTAGGTAGTGTCCACTGCTGCCATGTAACTGCTGCTGGCTGACTGTACAGTGCAGGTAGTGTCCACTGCTGCCCTGTAACTGCTGCTGGCTGACTGTGCAGTGCAGGTAGTGCCCACTGCTGCCCTGTAACTGCTGCTGGCTGACTGTGAAGTGTAGGTAGTGTTCACTGCTGCCCTGTAACTGCTGCTGGCTGACTGTGCAGTGTAGATACTAGGTAGTGTCCACTGCCGCCCTGTAACTGCTGCTGGCTAACTGTGCAGTGTAGATACTAGGTAGTGTCCACTGCTGCCATGTAACTGCTGCTGGCTGACTGTGCAGTGTAGGTAGTGTCCACTGCTGCCCTGTAACTGCTGCTGGCTGACTGTGCAGTGTAGGTAGTGTTCACTGCTGCCCTGTAACTGCTGCTGGCTGACTGTGCAGTGTAGGTAGTGTCCACTGCTGCCCTGTAACTGCTGCTGGCTGACTGCAGTGTAGGTAGTGTCCACTGCTGCCATGTAACTGCTGCTGGCTGACTGTACAGTATAGGTAGTGTCCACTGCTGCCCTGTAACTGCTGCTGGCTGACTGCAGTGTAGGTAGTGTCCACTGCTGCCCTGTAACTGCTGCTGGCTGACTGCAGTGTAGGTAGTGTCCACTGCTGCCATGTAACTGCTGCTGGCTGACTGTACAGTATAGGTAGTGTCCACTGCTGCCCTGTAACTGCTGCTGGCTGACTGCAGTGTAGGTAGTGTCCACTGCTGCCCTGTAACTGCTGCTGGCTAACTGTGCAGTGCAGGTAGTGTCCACTGCTGCCCTGTAACTGCTGCTGGCTGACTGTGCAGTGTAGATACTAGGTAGTGTCCACTGCTGCCCTGTAACTGCTGCTGGCTGACTGTGCAGTGTAGATACTAGGTAGTGTTCACTGCTGTCCTGTAACTGCTGCTGGCTGACTGTGCAGTGCAGGTAGTGTCCACTGCTGCCCTGTAACTGCTGCTGGCTGACTGTGAAGTGTAGGTAGTGTCTACTGCTGCCCTGTAACTGCTGCTGGCTGACTGTGAAGTGTAGGTAGTGTCCACTGCTGCCCTGTAACTGCTGCTGGCTGACTGTGCAGTGTAGATACTAGGTAGTGTCCACTGCTGCCCTGTAACTGCTGCTGGCTGACTGTGCAGTGTAGATACTAGGTAGTGTTCACTGCTGCCCTGTAACTGCTGCTGGCTGACTGTGAAGTGTAGGTAGTGTCCACTGCTGCCCTGTAACTGCTGCTGGCTGACTGTACAGTGTAGGTAGTGTCCACTGCTGCCATGTAACTGCTGCTGGCTGACTGTACAGTGTAGGTAGTGTCCACTGCTGCCCTGTAACTGCTGCTGGCTGACTGTGCAGTGTAGATACTAGGTAGTGTTCACTGCTGCCCTGTAACTGCTGCTGGCTGACTGTGCAGTGTAGGTAGTGTTCACTGCTGCCCTGTAACTGCTGCTAGCTGACTGTACAGTGCAGGTAGTGTCCACTGCTGCCATGTAACTGCTGCTGGCTGACTGTGCAGTGCAGATACTAGGTAGTGCCCACTGCTGCCCTGTAACTGCTGCTGGCTGACTGTGCAGTGTAGGTAGTGTCCACTGCTGCCATGTAACTGCTGCTGGCTGACTGTACAGTGTAGATACTAGGTAGTGCCCACTGCTGCCCTGTAACTGCTGCTGGCTGACTGTACAGTGCAGGTAGTGTCCACTGCTGTCATGTAACTGCTGCTGGCTGACTGTACAGTGCAGGTAGTGTCCACTGCTGCCCTGTAACTGCTGCTGGCTGACTACAGTGCAGGTAGTGTCCACTGCTGCCCTGTAACTGCTGCTGGCTGACTGTGCAGTGCAGGTAGTGTCCACTGCTGCCATGTAACTGCTGCTGGCTGACTGTACAGTGTAGGTAGTGTCCACTGCTGCCCTGTAACTGCTGCTGGCTGCCTGTGCAGTGCAGGTAGTGTCCACTGCTGCCCTGTAACTGCTGCTGGCTGACTGCAGTGTAGGTAGTGTCCACTGCTGCCATGTAACTGCTGCTGGCTGACTGTACAGTGTAGGTAGTGTCCACTGTTGCCATGTAACTGCTGCTGGCTGGCTGTGCAGTGCAGGTAGTGTCCACTGCTGCCATGTAACTGCTGCTGGCTGACTGTGCAGTATAGGTACTAGGTAGTGCCCACTGCTGCCCTGTAACTGCTGCTGGCTGACTGTGCAGTGTAGATACTAGGTAGTGTCCACTGCTGCCCTGTAACTGCTGCTGGCTGACTGTGCAGTATAGGTACTAGGTAGTGTCCACTGCTGCCCTGTAACTGCTGCTGGCTGACTGTGCAGTGTAGATACTAGGTAGTGTCCACTGCTGCCCTGTAACTGCTGCTGGCTGACTGTGCAGTATAGGTACTAGGTAGTGCCCACTGCTGGCCTGTAACTGCTGATGGCTGACTGTGCAGTGTAGGTAGTGCCCACTGCTGCCCTGTAACTGCTGATGGCTGACTACAGTGTAGGTAGTGTCCACTGCTGCCCTGTAACTGCTGCTGGCTGACTGTGCAGTGTAGGTAGTGTCCACTGCTGCCCTGTAACTGCTGCTGGCTGACTGTGCAGTGTAGGTAGTGTCCACTGCTGCCCTGTAACTGCTCCTGGCTGACTGTACAGTGTAGGTAGTGTCCACTGCTGCCCTGTAACTGCTCCTGGCTGACTGTATAGTGTAGGTAGTGTCCACTGCTGCTGGCTGACTGTGCAGTGCAGGTACTGCATCCGGCAGACCGATCACACGTGTGACGTCACTCACCGACAGTTGAGGACGGCAGCTGAGCGGTGTTGATGGCGGCGGCGCAGCGACCGCGCACAATCACAGATGCCGTCGAGCCCGCCGTCGCCACGGGAACAGACGACATGTCACCGGGCCCGGGCACACCGGACACCCTTCACCACCCTCCACCTACACACAGACTCGGCTCGCGCGGCCCGTCGCGCACGCGCTGTCTCCACTGCACTGGCAGCGGCGCCCCGCCGAGATGTGCCGGCTCTGCAGTGACGCCCCACGCGGCGTCGGCCCGTCACTGAGACGGAACTGCTGCTGCTCCACCGAGGGCCGTCACGGCGTCAGCGGCCAATCAGATCGCCGATAGTGCTGGACACGCCTCCGTTGGCGAGACGGGGACGAAATACGCCACATCCTCACTCCGTCGATCTAACAGCTGACTGATAGTTGTGGGTTATTACATATTTGTGCAAGGACGCAGTTGGGCTCGAGCCCCAACTTGTGACCTGGGGAGGGGAGGAGGGTGTCAGCTCCCCAGCATTGGTCAAGAAACTAAAAGATGAGATGAAGGTGCATTCTTTATTAAAACAGTACAAAATGTTGAGACATAAGAGATGCTATAGATGTATAGATATATAGATATCGTAGGTGTCGATTTATATACTTTTGGGGTGGCCCTCGCCCCTCCCCCCCCCGTATTTTTGGCCGCTGGCGGATCCAAGAGGGGACAAGGCGGCCAAGCCTCCCAAACCGCCTGAAAAGGGCAACGAATTGACACGTTTCCTATTTCAAAAGAAAGTCTACGCAGCTTTTACTAAGAAAAGCTTGTTTTAAATCACCTCTTTATGTATAAAGATGCGAAATCCGGTGATTTGTTAACATATTTGGAATGTTTCATTTTTAGAGCATTTTTCCGAAGAAATGTTTTTTATTGATTTCTTTTAAATTATTTGGGGGGGGGTCAAAAACCAAAGTTTTCACAAATCCGAGAGTCAATTTTGCAGCCCTTGCCATTTGCTATTTTCTGACCTTTTTTGCATTTTTCTCAAAATATAGAATGTGCGCTCTCTTAAAGGGATTATACGGGTTTCCGTCCTGAAAGTAAATGCACTCTTTTGCAGTTGTATGAGCTTTAAATACGTTTAAGACATATAACCGGGACCTCAATGCTCATTTAGTTCATTATTTCAGCAATTATCAGCGTTGTTAAAACTTTTTCGAGACTAGTATCAGATAACGAGTACTTGGCAGTGTCAGAAAAGTGACCCGTTTCTCCATTTTTCTGGACTTGGAAGTTGTGTTCCGTGAAAACCTTGACTGTAACTAATGTGTGTGTTTTAGTCTGCGGGTGCAAATGGCTGACGAGCATAAAAAATAGACTGAGACTTGACTTTCCGAACAATAGCCGGAACGTGAGTGATGCGACACAAATTGCCATAGGCGTAGGAACTGGGGGGGGGGGGGCCGTGGGGGCCATGCCCCCCCCCCCCCCTCCTCCCCCTACACTTTTCAGGCTGGGGGGCCAGCAATGTTAATTGCCCCCCCCCCCCACTTTTGAACATTTCTCCTTCAATCACTGATATTGGTTCGATATGAATGCTTTAAAGTTGCGAAAATAATGGTGAATTCACAACCCCGCAATACCAACAAGTCATAACCCATAAGCGTAAGAACCAGGGGTCGGGGAGGCCAAGGCCCTACTTTTTAGGCTGGGATCCAACAATATTAACAGCTCCCTACTTTTGAGCGATTTCTAATTCTGCAATCACTGATATTGGTTCGATATGAATGCCATAAAGTTGGCAGAATAATGATTAATTCACAACTTCACAATCATAGGCGTAGGAACGGGGGCTGGGGGGCCGCATGGGCTCCCAGTTTGAGGCTGGGGGAGGGGGCAGTAATGATAACTGCCCCCCCCCCCCCCCCACACACACACACACTTTTAAGCGATTTATCCCTCATCGATCACTGATATTGGTTTGAGATGAATGCCCTGAAGTGGGGACAACAACTATTTCACGACCTCGCGTAGGGAAGAGGGCGCGGCCACATGCCCCACTTTTTAGCCTGGGGGGGGGGGGGGGGACAATGATAACTGGCCCCTCACATTTCAGCGATTTCACCCTCTTCGATCGCTGATATTGGTTCGAGCTGAATGCCTTAAAGCTGGTGGAATACCGATGACTTCATAACCCCGCATTGCCATAATTCCCATAAGCATACCTAAGAACCGGAGGGGGAGGTCAGGGCCCACGTTTTAGGTCGAGGGAGCCAACAATGTTAACTGGACCCTCACTTTTGAACGATTTTTCCCTCTTCGATCGCTGATGTTGGTTCGGTATAGGTGCCTTAACCCTCGCCCTGGTGTGGAGGGGGGTCATCCCCCCCCCCCCCCTGAGGTGTTTCGAGAATAGCAAGAAAACGGCGGCGCACAGCGCCGCCAAATTTGGCACAGCTGTTTGGGCATCAATTACACATACTATGTACAATTACATAATTACATTTCATAAGCACAGACTCGCACATTTAGTATAGATTGGGAGAAGTGGCGCAAATTTCGAAAGTGGCGCATATTGTTATGACAAAAGAAGAAAAAAGAAGTGCTTCGAAAGAAGAAAAGAATTGAACTGTAAAAGTTCGGAACTTATGATAAAATAATTATTTATAAAGTTGATTAACACAAAGATGGAATTATTGAACTGGGACATTTCGATACTTTATATATACATATATTGTACACCAGTTGTAATGTCTGTAGCGGAAGCTTTCGAACACTACTGTGCTCTTCGTCAGCCTGGTTGGGGTACACAGTTCACACACTCAAAACAATGTTTGAAATTATAAATACACAGTGGATTATTCCTCTAGATCCTCTAAAAGGCGGATTTGAAAGTCATGACATCCCTAACCCTTCCTTCCTAATATAATACGTACAGACGCATACACTGCATACTTTTCATTCGTAATATGTAGGTATACAATATAAAGGTAATTCGTAATACGTACATTTCATTCGTATTCGCAGTGATTCGCTGTGACATTCGTAATAAGTATATATATATATATATATATATATATATATATATATATATATATATATATATATATATATATATATATATATATATATACATATATAACTACAATCAAGGGGAATGAGGATCATTCTGGGATTTCGAAGCATGTTTTGGAGACGGGGCATGAGATTGCCTGGGATGAAGTCAGGATAGTTTGTTATGAGAACAATTGCCATAGACGCAAGATAAAGGAGGAGGGCTTGTAACAACACGCCTTTTCATTAGGTTGAAATGCCTCAACAAGGGTAAACTGGAAAACGCTTCGAGACGGCTCAGTCAAAATCAGTTAAATGCCATTGTCGCAGCACGCGGCAGTGATGCCAAATCTCAGAAATCCGTCTACACTGTGACGGGATGGCCAAGATCTTGTGGTGCCACTGCTGGTGATATGTGTGCGGTGATGGGAGCACTCGGTCTTGTGGTGGCACTGCTGGTGATATGTGTGCGGTAATGGGAGGACTCGGTCTTGTGGTGCCACTGCTGGTGATATGTGTGCGGTGATGGGAGCACTCGGTCTTGTGGTGCCACTGCTGGTGATATGTGTACGGTGAAATGCCATGTTGGATGATGATTGGGTGAACGCTCCTCGGTTTTTACGTTTTTTGACAAATATTTTTCGATCACACATTCGCTATCTGTGTAATGCTCTGGCTCGTTGCAAACAACGTGTGTGCGCACGCACGCACACGGCATCCTTAAACACCAATTCTTACCATCGGCTCTTAGACTCCTCCCCATACTGCTGGTATTTAGGCTAAAACCATGAACGCGACTTTTACTAGACTTCCAGCCGATTTCAGTCGTTTTTGGGGCAAAGCCCCGATGGCCCACTCCTTGGTTTCTGACTTACTTCCACTAAAATCGGCTGGAAGTCTAGTAAAAGTCGCGTTCATGGTTTTAGTCTAAATACCACCCCCGGCATGCACAAGCGATCTTGAGATTAAGAGCTTGTCTCTGATCAAATACGTGATTAATATATATCTACCATCGTATGTTTTGTTGTTGACCCTTAAATATTAATCAACACATCATCATCATCATCATTATCATCATCATCATAGTTATCATCCCCATGATCATATATATATTAGTTTTACTATATTCCCCTGAACTGAATGTAATGTGTTGATGTGCGTGTTGGTATCACAGCAAGTTGGAAAGGCGTGCTTATTTGCACCTAGAGGACATGGTTAAGTTGAATCACGTGCCATCGATTTCATTTTTACCATAATTCGTATACGAACCTCTATGACGTCACGCTCAGCTAAAATCGCCGGACGGTGGTACCTAGTATCCATGGCCTTGGTGTACCCCAACCAGGCTGACGAAGAGCACAGTAGTGTTCGAAAGCTTCCGCTACAAACAATACAACTGGTGTACAATATATGTATATATAAAGTATTTATAAAGTTAATAAGTACAAATGTAATGATTTTCTCATCGTTGCTTACACAACTAGCATATTATTGTCCGTAGGTAAGTGTTCGTTCGCTGGTCCAGTAACACTGCTTTTACCACATGCTTCCTTATGAAGCTATTTGACATAGCGCTGAATTTTTCGACACAGCGCTGAATGACAGGACAAAACACCAATTATATTCGGCAGGAGAAACTTTACAACCAAACAGAGTATGCTGCAGGGATGTAGGAACGTCAAGAAAAGTGTGTGTGTGTGTGTCTGTGTCTGTGTCTGTGTCTGTGTCTGTGTCTGTGTCTGTGTCTGTGTCTGTGTCTGTGTCTGTGTCTGTGTCTGTGTCTGTGTCTGTGTCTGTGTCTGTGTCTGTGTCTGTGTCTGTGTCTGTGTCTGTGTCTGTGTCTGTGTCTGTGTCTGTGTCTGTGTCTGTGTCTGTGTCTGTGTCTGTGTCTGTGTCTGTGTCTGTGTCTGTGTCTGTGTCTGTGTCTGTGTCTGTGTCTGTGTCTGTGTCTGTGTCTGTGTCTGTGTCTGTGTCTGTGTCTGTGTCTGTGTCTGTGTCTGTGTCTGTGTCTGTGTCTGTGTCTGTGTCTGTGTCTGTGTCTGTGTCTGTGTCTGTGTCTGTGTCTGTGTCTGTGTCTGTGTCTGTGTCTGTGTCTGTGTCTGTGTCTGTGTCTGTGTCTGTGTCTGTGTCTGTGTCTGTGTCTGTGTCTGTGTCTGTGTCTGTGTCTGTGTCTGTGTCTGTGTCTGTGTCTGTGTCTGTGTCTGTGTCTGTGTCTGTGTCTGTGTCTGTGTCTGTGTCTGTGTCTGTGTCTGTGTCTGTGTCTGTGTCTGTGTCTGTGTCTGTGTCTGTGTCTGTGTCTGTGTCTGTGTCTGTGTCTGTGTCTGTGTCTGTGTCTGTGTCTGTGTCTGTGTCTGTGTCTGTGTCTGTGTCTGTGTCTGTGTCTGTGTCTGTGTCTGTGTCTGTGTCTGTGTCTGTGTCTGTGTCTGTGTCTGTGTCTGTGTCTGTGTCTGTGTCTGTGTCTGTGTCTGTGTCTGTGTCTGTGTCTGTGTCTGTGTCTGTGTCTGTGTCTGTGTCTGTGTCTGTGTCTGTGTCTGTGTCTGTGTCTGTGTCTGTGTCTGTGTCTGTGTCTGTGTCTGTGTCTGTGTCTGTGTCTGTGTCTGTGTCTGTGTCTGTGTCTGTGTCTGTGTCTGTGTCTGTGTCTGTGTCTGTGTCTGTGTCTGTGTCTGTGTCTGTGTCTGTGTCTGTGTCTGTGTCTGTGTCTGTGTCTGTGTCTGTGTCTGTGTCTGTGTCTGTGTCTGTGTCTGTGTCTGTGTCTGTGTCTGTGTCTGTGTCTGTGTCTGTGTCTGTGTCTGTGTCTGTGTCTGTGTCTGTGTCTGTGTCTGTGTCTGTGTCTGTGTCTGTGTCTGTGTCTGTGTCTGTGTCTGTGTCTGTGTCTGTGTCTGTGTCTGTGTCTGTGTGTGTGTGTGTGTGTGTGTGTGTGTGTGTGTGTGTGTGTGTGTGTGTGTGTGTGTGTGTGTGTGTGTGTGTGTGTGTGTGTGTGTGTGTGTGTGTGTGTGTGTGTGTGTGTGTGTGTGTGTGTGTGTGTGTGTGTGTGTGTGTGTGTGTGTGTGTGTGTGTGTGTGTGTGTGTGTGTGTGTGTGTGTGTGTGTGTGTGTGTGTGCGCGCGCGCGCGCGCGCGTGTGTATGTGTGTGTGTGTGTGTGTGCGCGCGCGCGCGCGTGTGTGTATGTGTGTGTGTGTGGGGGGGGGGGGGGTGAAACTTTTATCTCGTTGAGAGAAACCCAACCCCCTATGTGTAGCGTCCGCCGCTGTCGGTCTCCGTCTGTCGTGTCGGCCTCTCACTCATAACACAACCGTACTCTACGGCGTCCGTCTCTATTCTGTCGTAATACACGCACAGTGCAGTACAGGACAGGTCGGCTCACGCCGACCGGTTTCGCCGGCCTGCCCCTACCACGGCGGCGGCAGGCGGCCAATCACGCGGCGGCAGTATCGGAGGCGGGGTCCGAAACAGGTCTACCAGTGGAGCGGACTGGAACAGTCTAGAGTCCTAGACGCTACACATTCCCCCCTCACAAAACAAGCTATCGCTTTAGATGCCAAACAAAATATGCACTTCTACCATTCGCTGTTCCAATGAACTGCAGACACGGCTATGGAACATAAAAGTCCGGCTGTTTACGAACACGGTTCTCACGCCTGGGTCCTCGATCGCGATCGCTGTCGGGACCGACGGCGTCTGGTTGCAGCCTGTCCGGGACCGCAGCGGGTGACGTCGACGGGTCGGGTGCGATGACCCCAGGGGCCGACGCGGTCGACGCAGACTCGCCAGGTCCAGCGGCGGTTGGCGTAGACGGCGCCAGCGGAGACTCCGACTGTTCCGCGGGAACACGTGCCAGGTGAGCGGCGTTCCAGGTCCGACCGTCGGCGAGACGGTACGTGGCGGGGCCCACGCGCTTGGCGACTCGTATCGGAGACGTGAACCGGCGAACCGTCTTTGATCGGTGTCCCGGGCGCCTCACGCAGACGTAGTCACCCTCTGTGATGTCCGGCGTCACCACTCCGTGCCGGCGGTCGTACGCCGTCTTGTTGGACTGCTGCCGGCGCAGGACACGAGACGCCAGACGTGCGTCGTCTTGTCCTAATGACGGCTGAATGACTGGCAGATTCAGCCTCATCTGCCGCCAGTGCAGTAGTTCTGAAGGCGACTTCCCTGTGGTGGTGTGGGGAGTAGCTCTGTACTGAGCCAGGCTCTTGCGGACTTCGTCGTTGAACGATGCTGGGGGACGTCCGCTGACCCACGACTTGAACGTCTTGTTAAAGCGTTCGACGGTCGAGTTTCCTCTCGGCCAGTAGACTGACGATTTGGTGTGCTTCACGCCGCGGGCAGCCAGATACGATTCGAACGCCTTACTCGTGAACTGGCTCCCGTTGTCTGTCACCATTTCGTCTGGGTAACCTTCTCTGGCCCAGACGGGAGACAGGAACTTGATGACGTCTTCAGTCTCCACCGATGACGTCAGAGCAATTTCCACCCACTTGCTCCGGTAGTCGATCAGGGTGATGGCGAACCTGGCGCTTGCTGGTGCTTCGTTGATCGGACCGACGACATCGATACCCAGCTTCGACCAAACATGGTCGGGCAGGGCGACTGGTTGCATTGGCGTGGGTCGAGCTTTTTGAGACAGAACTTTGTCGCTGCCCTGGCAGAGGGCGCAGCTGCGACACAGCTCTTCCACCTCCCGGTTGATACCTGGCCACCACGCCAGGTTCCGCAGCGTCTGCTTCATTCGCACGATTCCATCGTGCGCACTGTGCGTCAGCTGCAGGTATCTTCGCCGAAGCTGAACGGGGACGACCACCTGTTGAGATCCTCTCAAGATGACGTCGTCCTTCCGCACTGACAGCTCGTGTCGCACCTTGAAGTAGGGCTGAACTTCTGGTGGACAGTTCTTCGCGCTAGCCGGCCATCCGATCTTTATCTGCCGGCGCAGCTTCTGCATCTCAGGATCAGCGGCTGCTGCGGCTCGGACTTCCTGCTCGGTCAGGACGCAGCTGTCCTCGTCGCCCAGGAGAGCGATCACTTCCTCTTCTTCAGCGGAGTCGTCCGCTTGCAGGTCAGCCTCGTTTGCAGGAATCGCCATCCTGGAGAGGGCGTCTGCTCCTGGAGTCAGGTGTCGGCCGGGCACGTACTGGACGGTGTACGAGTACGGCAGGAGGCGCGCCTGCCAGCGTGCGATCCTGGCGCCCGCCCTGCCTGAGAAGCTGGGCGAGAGCAGAGTCTGGAGCGCCGAGTGGTCCGTGCGTAGCGTGAAGTGGCGCCCCCACAGGTACAACTTCCAGCGTTCGACTGCCGAGACGGCGCTCAGAGCCTCGAGCTCCGAAACAGAGTATCGCTGCTCGGCTGGAGAGAACGCACGAGACCAAAACGCTACGGCGTTTTCTCGTCCGTCTGGACTCAGCTGGGTGAGTACAGCTCCAGCACCTTTGCCGCTGCCGTCGGACGTGACGAACGTGGGCAGCGTCGAGTCGAACGAACGCAGCGTGGGACTCTGAGCGATCTTCCTCTTGATCTCGCTGAATGCTCGGCTTGCTGTGTCGTCCCAGATGAACTTGCTGCCCTTCTTCAGCAGCTGGTACAGCGGACGGACGGTCTCGGCGTACCCTGGGACGAAGCGGAGGAACCAGCCGCACATCCCCAGGAACGATTTCAGTTCCTTGACGTTTTCTGGCGGCGGTGCCTCTGCCGCGGCCTTGATCTGAGACTCCAGCGGCTTGACTCCGGCTGCAGACAGCGTGAAGCCACAGAAGTCGACAGCTGGTTTGCAGACCACAGACTTCTCTCTGTTGACAGTCATGTTGGCTTCCTTCAGTCTGGACATCACGAGACGCAGACGGTCGTCATGCTCGTCTTGCGACTTCCCCACGACAGCGATGTCGTCCATGTAATGGACGCATCCCTGGATGTCATCCAGCAGGTTGTCCAGCAACCTCTGGAACGCAGCTCCTGCTGAGACGAGGCCGAACGGAACTCTCGTGAACCGTCGGAGTCCCAGGTGCGTCAGGAACGTGGTGAGCGGACGGGAAGCAGGCTCAAGCTCCAGCTGATGATACGCACTCTGAAGATCGAGAACCGTGAAGAAGTTGCCTCTCAGCTGGTCTTGCAGTTCTTCTGCCGTCGGTAGAGGATGAACCTCGGCGATGACTTGACGGTTGAGGTCTCTCAGATCGACGCAGAGGCGCAGCTTCCCGTTCCTCTTCCTGCTGACGACCATCGGATGAACCCAATCGCTGACTTCGACCGGCTCGATGACGCCTTCCTCTTGAAGACGAGCCAGTTCGTTGCTTACTTCATCGCGAACGGAGTATGGGAGTCTGCGAAGCTTGTGTTGCTTTGGCACTGCGCCATGGCGGAGAACGATCCTGTGCTGGTAGCCACGGACCGTTTCCAGTGAGTGCAGTTCACCAGGGCCAGACTGAGGCGGCGGCGGTGCTGATCCCACTGGGTCCTCAGCCACCGCCAGCTGGTCGATGGCGCCGCTCGCTGGGTGCAGGCTGATGTCCAGCTGCTTCAGCAAGTCGAGACCCATGACGGCTTCGTCACCCTGCGAGTCGATGACGAAAAACTCTGCGTCGGCTCTCCGTCCGCGGTGGGTCACCACAGCTGGCAAGGTGCCAAGTACCTTCAGCTGGTGACGTCCAAACCCGAACAGACGAGCAGACGTCTTGTTGAGAGAGCTGCCCTTGAAGAGACGTCTGGCGAGAGCGAGACCCAGGGCAGACACTGTCGCACCTGTGTCTACCTGCAGCGTCACGCTCTTGGTGATCCCAGGAACTTCAACTTGTACTTCACACATCATCTTCTCTGTGTTGGGTGCGGTGCAGCAGAGGACAGTCAAGTCGTGACATGTCCTGTCGACGCTCTGTCCACCAGACCGGCAGACGGCGGCGAAGTGCCCGGTTTGACCGCACTGTCTGCACGTGGCGCCGATGGCAGGGCACCGGTCTCGATCCACGTGCCGGCGCCATCCACAGCTGCGACACGTGTCGGTCTGCGGACTCGCTGCAGGCGCAGACCGGCCGGCTGGCGGGCGGGCGGACCGCGCGGACGAGCGAGGCGCGGCGGGACGCCCGCGGCGCTGGCGCGCGTCCGTCAGCTGGTGCAGCGGCTGCGCTCCGGCCGCTGGGGGCGGCGCCGCATGCCCGGTCATAGCGCTAGCCTCGCGCCGAGACCGCTCGTAGGCCTCCGCCAGCTTCGTGACTCGGCCCAGAGTCAGAGTCCGGTCCTGCAGAAACCGTTCTCGAAGAGTCGGTTGCAGGGTCGCCTCGACGACTTGATCTCGAATCATATCGTCGGTCATCGCGCCGAAGTTGCAGTTCACCGTCAGGCGGCGCAGGGCCGCGACGTACTCGGCGGTGGACTCCTGCGGTTCTTGTCGTCGCTGACGGAAGAAGAATCTCTCGGCGATGACGTTTACTTGCGGCTCGTAGAAGTCACTATGAATTGCGCGATCGGATGGTGGGGTCAGGGCCCGCGCAACAAGCTTAGCTTAGCGTGGGTCCTGATCTCGGAAATCAGTCCCATTAAACCATTACATTTTATCATTTATCAGATCAGATTTTATCATTTTATTATTACAGATTACATTTATCAAAAACTCTAGATGGGGGGAGGGGGGAGTCAGCTGCCCTCCCTGCCCCTCTTGCGGCGGTCCGCGGGATTAGGGTGGAAAGGCAGGGGCTGTGGGGCAATTTACCAAGTTAATTCTAAAAAAAATGTGCTGTAGAGTAGAGAAGTGTGCCGACAT
Organism: Chirona hameri; assembly: GCA_036785665.1. Lineage (NCBI taxonomy): Eukaryota > Metazoa > Arthropoda > Thecostraca > Balanomorpha > Balanidae > Chirona > Chirona hameri. The sequence continues at coordinate 33,868 of JAXIVJ010010147.1, forward strand.
ACAAGTTCGTGATGAAAGACAGGAAAGGTGTGTACATTGTACTATTTGCTATACATATATTGCAATATGGGTGTTCATTATTGTGCCCACTTATTTATTTTGCACCGCAGGCGCTATTTTTTGCGCTGTGATTTTATAGATTTGCTACGCTACCCAAAGCTGGCCGAATACTTCATTTCACATCGACAAATTCGGCTATTACTTTTACCATTCTAAGGCCCGCCAGAACGAGGGGCAAAAAGATGGTTTTACCCTCTTCTTTTTGCCAGGGGCCAACTGCGCCCCATCCCCGAATCTGGCACACCTGTAGATGACATGTAGATGACAAAAATGCCAGCTGTGTTTGCGACAGATATTGAATAGTGCAGACCCTGCCGCTGGTCAATGTCGATTTTCGCTAAGCAAAGCAAGCAATAATCGCCTCTAGTTATACACATTGATGACGCACATCTGGACAATGATTCACTGACCATTGGAAATGGATGTTTATTCATCGCCAGAGCACACGTGAAAATCATTGCATAAGGTCTATGATTGGTTAAGACGAAATCGGGAAAAAATACGTCGCACAGCTGAAAACGTGAGATAATGAGCTGGCTAATATCTGAGGGGGGGGGGGGCGAAATAACCCTTTTGCCCCCCAGGATTTTCGACTGGGGCTTTTGTGTACCCTGCCCCCGCAATCCACCAGAGCAGAGCAGAGCAGGGGCTGCTCTGCACATCCCAACATCATCATTATGACCAATTACGGCTTCAACAGCATTATCATCCAACATCGTACATTTCCCGACGAAAGTGATAACAGTAAGATTTGTGGGACGAATATTTCGTTGACATTTGATGGCCTACAAAAGGTCACGGACATGAATCGTGCATGTTTGAGTGACGGGACTTTTGACCTTTGCTACGCTACCGTCCTACCGTCCTGCCATCCCTGCCCCTCTTGGCATTTGACTGCTGACGCAAACTGGACATGTTTACACCAGCAACACATAATTGTTGACAACCAGCAGAACTTAACCTTTAAGGCGGCCGCACACTAGGCCATTCGGCGCGCGATATACTGCGACATTCCGCCTCGGAAAATCGCGTCGATACCGCTGAATATCGTCCTTGTTCCGGCGGATTCGGCG
>JAXIVJ010010147.1:40000-48377 GCA_036785665.1 Chirona hameri
AAAACGTTTCCTACGCCCATTTAAATTGGAGAAAAAAATCGTAAGGCGGAACCTCCAAATTCCCAACATCCGAAATTTCCCAACATCCCAACTTTTTCCCATTCTCAATTTTCCCATTCCCAACATCCGAAAAAGTTGTTGCGTGAATACGCAACAACTTTTTCGGATGCTGGGAATGGGAAAATTGAGAATGGGAAAAAGTTGGGATGTTGGGAAATTTCGGATGTTGGGAATTTGGAGGGTTTGTAACCTCACACTATTCAGGTTACAACCCCGCCACCGATACCATCGTCATCGGGGCCATGGATAACCCTGGGACACCAAAAACACGTTATGCAAAAGACGGCATGGACTGCGACTTGAGCCCAGTTTCCTATATACGCATAAGCAACGATACAAGGTACCCTTTTAACATACGACCCGGGAATCTCCGTCCCCGACTGACGCCAAGACCATATCTGTACAGGAAATACGACTGACGATTCATCAACTTTCCACATATGATATTGGCATATATGAAAATAGGTTGTGTATAAACGCGTATAAAACATTACGCACAAATTACTGGTATACGCATTACAAAATTTGTTCCGCCGCTGGCGAACAATTTGTTCCGTGAACTTAGATCGTGAACCACTTTTCTGACACTGGTACTTGATCGGCACTACTGGCCACCACTTTTATCTTAAGATCAATTTTAGAGTTTTGAATTATCTGCAAGTCCTACACTGGATCACAAAATTATTATGCAATTCAAAACTGACGGGACTTTGTATTACTACACACTGTTCGTTTAGTTTTTTTTTGTTTTTGTGGTTTTCTTATCTCCGGCCTTTAGCGTTGAGAATTTGGTGGTGGCGTATTATTTTTTTTTGCCATCAAAATTCATGAAAAATATAGAATTTTATGGGAAAACTTGGTAACTGCTGCTGTCGTTGAACAAAACAAGTTTATTTTCTTTCAAATATTGCTTATTTTACAGGAAATATACCATAAGTGAGAGTGTTTTATTAGCATAAAAGAGATGACTGGCTCTGCCTCAGCCAGTCCTGCAGAAAATACGCGGTGGCATCACCGCGCACTTTGGAATGTCCTTACGTGCAGAAGAGGTCATTTCCAGAAAAATGTGGCTACCGTGTGACTTCTACCACCTGTATAAGTACGTTTTACTATGTAACTAATTTATTCTGGGAAAAACCCGTATAATCCCTTTAAAGTTCAGCTGATTTTCTATTCGCCAAACTCATGTGTAGTGACGTCACTAATTTGTGATATCTCGATTTTTTTTCGACAAAATTTACTCATTATGCACAGAAGACGTACAATGGAGACGGAGGAGGAAAAGGTACCCAAAGTTTCACGTTGATATCGTTATTGTTTTTTGAGCTATTGCGAAAATTCGCCCAGGGGGAGATATTTGCCCCCCCCCCCCCCAGTCATTGGCAGGTTAACATTGCAGTTTTACTAAGTAAGGGTTCCAAGTAAGGACTCGGGCCTTCTGGCGGATGCAGACCGGCCCAAAACGTTGGTTTGAGGGGTCGTCCGACAGATTTTCCAAAACTCATGAGATTTCGTCTGTTTTTGCATTATGAATTTATTACAATACTGTCCTTTGTACAAGTTGCCTAGAATGTCTTTAGAATGTGTGAATTTTCAGCCGGTTTTGGTGGTTTCGGTAAAGCCATGACGCTGATAGGCTCCCCTTGGATCCGTCCCTGTTCGGCCACTGGCGGATCCAGGGGGAGGGGCATCAGGGGTAAATGCACCCCCCCCCCCCCCCACACACACACAGGAATCTGGGGGAGAGGCATTCAATACAAGTATGTCCCGCCCCCGCGCGTTCCCAATTTATCATAAAATCGTAAAAATTGTCTTTGCAGCAGTCAAAATACAGCTATCCACAGTCAAAAACCGGAAAATTTCGCACCGCTTCGCGGCATGACAACTTTCGCAATTGCTTATACAAATTTGGAAAATGGGAAAAAGAATTTCATTAAGTGTCTGGCAGAGGCTCTCCTTGGCGGTAATTGCTGAAACCGGCGGATCCAGGGGGGGGGGGGCATCAGGGGAAAATGCCCCCCCCCCCCCAGGAATCTGGAGGGGCATTCAATACAAGCATTCAAACACATTCAATACATGCATTCCCTGCACCGAAAGTGAAAAACAATGATCTTAGGAGAACACTTCATGAAAACGGAAGTTTTCCCTTTCTCTCGAGTGCTTTTTTAATTTGAAGTTTGTATGTATCCTTTGCTTTCAATGATAGACAAAACAGCGCACCTGATGCAATTCAAACAGCCCGGGTTGACACTTCGAAAACTATGATAGATGTCAACGTCAAGCTTTCAGTACCTTATACTGCATCAATTATACGTCTTCTCACCAAATTCCAATGAAATTAATGTAGTATTGTGGGAGATAATGACGTTGACGTCATGTCATGCCATTTTTGGTGGAGAAATGCTAAATGTTTGAACAATCGTAGAAATAGAGTTTTAAAGCAAATTGCACAACAAAAAAAGCGTTGAAAGAAAGCAAATGACATTCTCTTCAAAATGGCTATCTCGGATTCGTGAAAGTTTGTGTTTTTGACCCCAAAAAATAAAAACAAACTGATTATTTTTTCGGAAGAAAAAATCCACAAAATATTTTTTTGTAAATTGAAAAGTGAATTTCTTAAGCTCGAGTACCAAAATAAGGCGACCCACCCAAATTCGCAGAGGAAAAAAGGGGGGTACTTTTTAGCCACACAAAGATGCCCCCCCCCCCCACGAAGAGAGGCTGGATCCGCCAGTGTGTTCGCCCCCCCCCCCAACCGTTTTGAAAAATCGACACCGCTGATAGATATATAGAGATACATAGAAATACATAGATTATCTATCTATCCATCTCTATCTATCTCTATCTATCTATCTCTATCTATCTATCTCTATCTATCTATCTCTATCTATCTCTATCTATCTCTATCTATCTCTATCTATCTCTATCTATCTCTATCTATCTCTATCTATCTCTATCTATCTCTATCTATCTCTATCTATCTCTATCTATCTCTATCTATCTCTATCTATCTCTATCTATCTCTATATATCTATCTAACTATCCATCTATCCATCTATTTCGACCTGGCCTATGCCGGGCGACAGCGCAGGAGAGTGGGGGTGGGTCGATGGCCGCGCTCAGGTGCTCCTCGGAGAGAGAACAGTGGAGCCCATTTGGTGTTCCGGGCCGCTTGTCGGGAGGTAACGGAAGGGCGGGGTGGCTCGCACCTCTCACCTCGAAATCCGATTTGACTGACGACCTCCTCCAGGAAGCGCGCTCCACCGCAAGTTTGTCCAGAGTTGGTACCGTTCTTTAAAGGGATTATACGGGTTTTTCCCAGAATAATTGAGTTACATAGTAAAACGTACTTATAAAGGTAGTAGAAGTCCCACGGTAGCCACATTTTTCTGGAAATGACCTCTTCTGCACGTAAGGACATTCCAAAGTGCGCGGTGATGCCACCGCGTATTTTTCTGCAGGATCGGCTGAGGCAGAGCCAGTCATCTCTTTTATGCTAATAAAAACACCTCACGTATGGCATATTTCCGGTAAAATAAGCAATATTTGAAAGAAAATAAACTTGTTTTGTTCCAACGACAGCAGCAGTTACCTAGTTTTCCCATAAAATTCTACATTTTTCATGAATTTTGATGGCAAAAAAAAATAATACGCCACCACCAAATTCGCAACGCTAAAGGCCAGAGAAAAAGAAAACCACAAAAACACAAAACCTCAACGAACAGTGTGTAGTAATACAAAGTCCCGTCTGTTTTGAATTGCATAATCATTTTGTGATCCAGTGTAGGACTTGCAGATAATTCAAAACTCTAAAAATGATCTTAAGATAAAAGTGGTGGACAGTAGTAGGACAGTAGTTCTGAAATAATGGACTAAATGAGCATTGAAGTCCCTGTTATATGTCTTAAACGTGCTTAAAGCTCATACAACTGCAAAAGAGTGCATTTACTTTCAGGACGGAAACCCGTATAATCCCTTTAATGGGCACGCGCACGCCGCCGCCCTTGACTGGACTGGACAGGCCGCGGCGGCTAACGCCCACTAACCACGAGCGGGCCACTGCACTGGCCGGGTCGGCCCAATATCTTCATCGTGTTGGCAGGAACACTGTCTGGCAGTGCAGTGCGGTTCATTCAGCCGCAGGAGAGAGGCGGGCTGGTGTCGCATCTGCGGGGACGAGGCCGACACCCCAGAGCAGGGGGGCTCACTCCGGCACCTTCAGCATTAATTACGCGGGAGGGTCCTGTCCAATACCCAGCCTCTGATTGGTCGTGATGTCAACGGTACATGACTTGCTAGCCAGCATGCTCAGCGTGCAAAATCCCATTGGGATCCCCTTTAACTCGAAAACTAAAAAGGCTAGAGAGACGCAGAAAACAGCGTTCAAAAGTTCTTCACAAGGTCATCCGAAGTTACTCAAAGTACTTTTTGGCTCAGGTTAATATTGAGGTCACCAGAGGTCATCAAAGGGTCACATTTCCAAGCGAAGGACTTTTGCTCTAGAAACTCCCAAATATCTCGGAAACTATGAGAGCTATTAACAAACGAAAAAAAGAAATTAAAAGCTCATGAAAATTCAAATGACCATATTTTACTCAAATTTAAGCTCAGGTCAATAGTTTAGGCCCCAGAGGTCACCAAAGGTCATTACATTTTTTCCAAAACGTTTTCATAATAACTTTGTATTGGTTAGACATATAGCAGTAATTTTAACACATCGTGTTTGTCTCATTAAGGTGCTTCGAAAGAACATAGTAATGGTGACCTGCTTAGGTAAACTTCAAAATTGACCTCAAGTCAAGGTCATTTGTGACCCAGGTAAGTCATGTTGCATATGGGGCGACGCGAATCGACGAGAGAATGCAGCGGTGTCACTTTCACTTCTCTATCTTTATTCAATCAAAAGTTATTGACAAAAAGGTGCTGGTGACGTAAGATGACCTCAGCCGACCTTGCAGAGGTCACTAAGCAACAATTACGCATGGGTCATCAATAATGCGCTAATATAACCAGATTCTGAATTAATTGGCTGATCCATGCATATTCTCTGAAAAGAAAGCATTTGTATATTTTCCCAAATTGACTTATAATGGGGAGGTCACGAAATTGACCTGACCTAGGTCACGATACAAACAAAATCCGAGATAAACGAATTGTAGGTACTTATGACCTTATGAAATACTGCAAGTTTCAAATTTATCGGACACACACTGTGGCTTTGGCATGACCACAAACATTTTTGGAGGTAAGGTAACTTGACGTGTCCTGGTGACCTGCTTGAGACGACCTGAAGTTAACACTTGCACACAATATGAGTGATGTGAGTGATGAGATGCACACATAGCCGTGCCAATTTGCTAATAGGGGGGGGGGGCAAATGCTAAATGCTGGCTGGGGGCTCCGAGGTGTCCCCGCCAGCCTGCGGGGCCCTCTAAGGCCGACAGAATGCCTAGTCCTCGGAAGGCCTGCGACTTTAACATGGGCCTGTCCGGCGCTCGTTTGCGACCATGTAGAGGCCCAGCAAAATAAGTGGCCTAAATCCGAGGAGATCTGGTGGGTGCGTCACTTTGACCACCCCTGAGGTTTCTCGAGAATAGCGACAAAACAGCGGCGCGCAGCAAATTTGGTATGGCTGTGCGTCATGTTTGCATCAATTACCCACATTGAGAGAAAGTTTTAACGTCAGGTCGTCGCAAGTCAAGTCACCAGATCACGTCAAAGTGACCTTACCTCCAAAATGTTTGTTGGTCGTGCCAAAGCCAGTGTTTGTCCGATAAAAAAAGTCATAAGTACCTACAATTCGTTATCTCGGATTTGTTTTGTTGTATCGGTGACCTAAGGTCAGGCCAATTTCGTGACCTCCCATTATAAGTCAATTTGGGAAAATATACACATGCTTCCTTTTCAGAGAATATGCATTGGATCAGCCCAATTATTTCAGAATCATGTTATTTTAGCTCATTATTGATGACCCAAGTGCAATTGTTGTTCAGTGACCTCTGCAAAGTCGGCTGAGGTCATCTCAGGTCACCAGCACTCTTTTGACAATAGCTCTTGATATAATATATATAGAGACGTGCAAATATAGAGACGTGCACCACTGTGTTTGTCTCGCCCCCATATGCAACATGACCTACCTGGGTCACCAAATGACCTTGACCTGAGGTCACATTTTGAAGCTGACCTAACCAGGTCACCATTAATATGTTGTTTCGAAGCACCTTTACGAAACAAACACGATGGTGTTAAAAATACTGATATATGTTTAACCAATACAAAGTTATTTATGAAAAACGCTTTGTAAAAAATATCCTCGTGACCTTTGGTGAGCTCTGGGGCCTAAACTATTGACCTGAGCTTTAATTTGAGTACAACTACGGCGATTTAATTTATGAGCTTTCGATTGCTTTTTTCCGTGTTTTCCGTCTCTCATAGTTACCGAGATATTTGGGAGTTTCTTAGAGCAAATTCCTTCACTTGAAAATGTGACCTTTGATGACCTCTGGTGACCTCAATATTGACCTGAGCCAAATAATACCCGAAGTAACTTCGAATGGCCTTGGAGAGAGCTTTCGAAACAATGTGTTTCTACGTCTTGCTACCCTGTTTAGTTTTCGAGTTAGAGGGGGGGGGTCCCAATTATTTTTCACGCTGATCATGCCGGCTAGCAAAAGTCATGTACCATTGACGTCACGACCATCGACCACATCAGAGGCCATGCATGAGACCCTGTTTTTGCCGGAATGGCCTACCTTGTTATATAGCCTCGCCCCAGAGCATAGTCCGTCCCTGCTATGGGTCCAGCTTCGTCCGCTGAACACAATCACGCCCAGACTGGAAAACCTGAGGTGCACGAATGGGGGGCACGTGTAAGAGCAGTAAGCAAAGCGGTGTGGTGGGAAGTGCGTGGCAGTCCAGGGCAGCCTTGATGCAAGCGGCTTGGCGGGCATCTAAGCGCTCCACATCTGAAGGTGTGAGAGTGCGCAGTCTCGCAGCCAAAGATCAGAGTTGGCATCACCACTGTCTTCCACAGGTATGTTTTGTCTGCTGCAGAGAGACGGTTGGCGAGCATTCCTAACAGGCGTGAGGCCATAGAAGGCGCCACGGGCCCGTTTGATGCGCTGCTCCACATGTTGCGCGGCTGACAGGCGGGAGTCCAGCACAACGCCGATATATATATATATTATAGAGAGAGAGAGAGATGAGAGAGAGAGAGAGAGAGAGAGAGAGAGAGAGAGAGAGAGAGAGAGAGAGAGAGAGAGAGAGAGAGAGCGAGAGAGAGCGAGGAGAGAGAGAGAGAGAGAGAGCGAGAGAGAGAGAGAGAGAGAGAGAGAGAGAGAGAGAGAGAGAGAGAGAGAGAGAAGAGAGAGAGAGAGAGAGAGAGAGAGAGAAGAGAGAGAGAGAGAGAGAGAGAGAGAGAGAGAGTAGAGAGAGAGAGAGAGAGAGAGAGAGAGAGAGAGAGAGAGAGAGAGAGAGAGAGAGAGAGAGAGAGAGAGAGAGAGAGAGAGAGAGAGAGAGAGAGAGAGAGAGAGAGAGAGAGAATGAGAGTAGAGAGAGAGAGAGAGAGAAAGAGAGAGAGAGAGAGAGAGGAGAGAGAGAGAGAGGAGAGAGAGAGGGAGAGAGGAGATGAGAGTGAGGAGAGGAGGAGAGAGAGAGGGAGGGAGGGAGGGAGGGGAGGAGGAGGGGAGGGAGGAGGGAGGGAGGAGGGAGGAGGGAGGGAGGGGGGGGAGGGAGGGAGGGGAGGAAGGGAGGGAGGGAGGGAGGGAGGGAGGGGAGGGAGGTGAGGGAGGGAGGGAGGAGGGAGGGAGGGATCTATGCTCTAGGCATCTATGCTCTATGCATCTATGCATCTATGCAGCTATGTATCTATGTATCTATGATCTATGCATCTATGCAATCTATGCATCTATGCATCTATGCATCTATGCATCTATGCTTCTATGCATCTATGCATCTATGCATCTATGCATCTATGCACTATGCATCTATGCATCTATGCATCTATGCATCTATGCATCTATGCATCTATGCATCTATGCATCTATGCATCTATGATCTATTGCATCTATGCATCTATGCATCTATGCTCTATGCATCTATGCATCTATGCATCTATGCAATCTATGCATCTATCTATCTATGCATCTATCATCTGCATCTATCATCTTCTATCATCTATGCATCTATGCATCTATATATCTATCTACTATCTATCTATATCTATCTATCTATCTCTATCTATCTATCTATCTATCATCTATCTATCTATCTATCTATCTATCTATCTATCTATCTATCTATCTATATCTATCTATCT
>JAXIVJ010010148.1:0-48372 GCA_036785665.1 Chirona hameri
GTTCCGTTCCGTCAGAGTACAGGAGACAGCGCTGCAAAAAATGAGACAGTCCAGGCGAACGCAGAAGGATATCCACATCGGAAGGCTTTATCACATAGAGGATCAGAAAGGTCAGAACTAAGACAATCTAAACTGTGGAAATAAATCATAAGTTTTATTATTGTATGTGGATTATCTAAACTTACAAAACCTGAATGCAAATTTTAACATTAAATATGGAATTCTGCACAGCTACCTTCCTGCAATATTTGTATAACCACGTTTGGTCCCAGGGCGCTTACGGTACCTTTATGCATCCGACTAGCTCTGTGAGGCGCTGGTTTATAGTCCTTTGACAGGTCACTATACCCGGGAGACCCAAGCGCTTTGCCACGGAATTACTGTGTTAGTCCACATCAAGAACTAAAGGAAGGAAGTGTACTAGCAACCAGACCTAAACGTTGAGTTGAATAGGTTGTTTACAGGGGAGTATAGACTGATGCCTGGCCGTGAACAATGTTGACTCATAAGTCACAACTGTGAAAGGAGCGCCAATACTGGGCTAACAGATATATTTGCCTTTTTGACGCTAAACTCGATATGAGATTCGAAAGACCCGCGATAGTCGTTCACATACCAAAGAGCTGTGTTCTCGACACAATAATAGGCTGTTGCCACTAACAGCCTTTCAGCGTCATTCGCAAAATATTCACATTTAGAATAGTTCGGGTAGAGTCCACAATCAGGACCATTCATATAGCTGATTCAGGTCGTTTTGTTGGTGTTATCGACCGGGTTCGACTGGTGGTGGATGGGTTAAGTGAGGGTGTAGGGTCTCCATGAGCTATACATATGATTTTACGATTAATTTAGTAATCGTCCACGAACTGATGAGACAAGGAGTGCGAAGACGTGTTCCGGAGGACCATTCCTTAAAGGGAAAAGGGAATATAACCAGCGACATTATTTGTTTAAGTTAGGTCAAAATTGAGGTCACCTTTGTATTGGTTTTGAACTGAGATAGCCATTTTTCTTTGGCCGTTATTTAAATGTCGGAAAATACTAAAGTCATTTTGCCTAAAACTTAGCCGTTTTTAAGCAATTTAATTTCTTATTTGCAATAATGGGGGTCTAGGCTAGTTCCGCCGTTGATTGGCTGAGAGCCACTTTGTCAGCCAATCCCACTTTGTCAGCCAATCAGCGGCGGTCTATAGCTCAATAATGACGTCATCATCCCAAATTTAAAAACTTAATTTGTATAATATTAAGTGACTTCTCGAGAGGAAAAATATCACCATTGTTTTTAGCAGCACTTACTTCATATTTTCGATTACAACCAACGTATATTTGACAACTTTCAGAAAGGTGAAACATTCCCTTTAAAGGGAAATAATGACCTTTTTCCACTAAAATGGAGTTAGCACTTGAAATCGCCAGGACGAGATCAAAATATATTGTAAATTCATCACATTTTGCATGAAAACTTTCCTACCGAAAGATATTTCAAGTTAAAGTTGATAAGCGTTCCACACTTTTAACGACGGTACTTGCACTATTTCTGACCTTTTTGTCAAGTACTTTGGTCCTCATCAAACTGCGGGCTTTTCCGTATTATTTTTTTATGCAATGGAGTGGAAAATATATTGTGCGTTCTGCTTGTTGTGATTATATGCCCGGCGATCTTCTAAAAACTAACAGCGATTGGAAAAGTGGCAATAAAAATCGGAAGCTCATCGATGCACATCAACGCGGCATAGTTAGTGGTTGCGACCCTCAATTTTTGCAATTCGATTCATTTGTTTTCAACATTAGGAGTTGTGTATAGTTTGTCTGTGGCTGTATATAACACTATGCTTTATTTTATCATGAAAAATAATAATTTTCCCCAAAAAACTAACGAACAATAACACAAAACTGGCAATTAAATCAGAAGCTCATCGATGCACATCGACGGCGACCTATTTAGCGTCGGCGATTTGTTTACAAAGTCATTGTCATGCTTCTCGGCGCACTTAACCATCTCGGCGCACTTGGCGAGTTGTTCCTGATTAGTATACCCCAAGTCACGTAGCAGGCTTTGTTAATGACGTCATTGGTGCCATTCTTGTGTAGCATTGCAAAATATATCTGATTCGAGTTGAAAGCTAATTTAAAAGACTTATTCAAATGATTGTTTTTAAAGTTTGAATTTTCTTGTTAATCATTATTAAAGGTATTTGTATCACTGTATTTCATAGTAGTTGACACTTCAGAAACTTGTGACGTAATAATATTGTATCCAATATGCATTTCCCTCACCTTTTGCCATTGTGGCGCAGTGCCGAGTGCTTTGCGAATACTAGCTTGCCTGGGGTTCAATTCATTCCGCTCTTATTTTATTCGAGTTGGTATAGTTTGCATGTTGTTGTTATTCATGACTTATACTGATAGTCAGTCATGCATCACGGATGCTTCACGGATTGCTTCACGGATCAGAGCGCTGCTCGAACGCACGCTAGTAGCGCTTTCGTTCTCCATGGCAACCAGGCGTGAGCCAATGAAAAGCCAGAACGTATTCCCTTTCTGGCTTTTGATTGGCTGACGCCTGGTTGCCATGGAGAACGAAAGCGCTACTAGCGGGTGTCCGAGCAGCGCTCAGTTTGATCGGAAATGTCACAGAGGCTCCACAAATGCCGCACTCGATGTTAACAATGGTAGGGAAGGACGAATTTGTCAATGACCTTCATGATGTACACAAGTTACTTGTTTTGTATTTCTTCCAAACTTACAACTTTGAATTTGGGAATAATTTTATTTAATTCTTAAATTTAAATAAAATAATTTTAAAAATATAACGGGAGCCTAAGAAATTGTTGCTAACAAAATCAAAAGGTCATTATTTCCCTTTAACCCGCGCACTGCGCCGAACACGAACTGTAGGGGGTTTATTTCCGCACCCCCCCCCCCCCTCCGTGAGATCTCGAAAACTACGCTACATAACGACAAGCGGAAAATGAAGTTTGATCACTTGATACAAGTTCTATCGAAAGTATTTCATTATTTGTTTGTCAGGTCAAAATTGAGGTCACCAGAGGTCATCAAAAATCAAATTTTTCAGTTTTTTTCTCCTGTTTTAGGACTTTGCTCCAGAACTTCCCATATATCTCGAAAACTCTGCTAGCTAGAAACAAACGGGAAAAAGCGATCGCCAGTCATTGCAATTTTCAATCGACAACGTGTCCTCAAATTTGCTTTGGGGTCAATATTTGAGACTCCAGAGCACGGGTGGAGTTTCCTATTCACATGGTGTGGCCACTGCCCCACTAACTTTGTGTTATGCCCCACCAACTTTTGTCAGATTTGGAAGTTTCCTGGAATGGCATATGGCAATTTTCCACCTCAATAATGAAATCACCCGGCCAATATGGCATTTTTCCCACAAACTTTTTTTGGAAAGCTCTACCCATGCTCCAGAGGTCAAAAAAGGGGAAAGTTCTGTTCTTTTGTAAAACCGTTTTCGATAATAACTTTTAACTTAATAAAGTTAACGGTAAACTGTTTACGCCATTGTGTTTGTCTCGTCAATACGCTTCGAATCATATGCATGGTGATCTTTTTAAGTCAACTTAAAAATTTTACCACAGGTCACGTGACCTTGACCTGAGGTCAAGACCCAAGTAGGTCATGTTGCATATAGAGAGATGTTCCTCTACGAGACAAACACATTTCTGTCGGTGTTGCTTCTCTATCTTCATTATGTCGCGAGTTATTGACAAACAAGTGATGGTGAACTTGGATGACCTCAAATGACCCCATAGGGGTCACTGAACAAAACTTACACTTGGATCATCAAGAACATCCTATAATAGCACGATCCAGACGTAATTGGACTAATGTCATGCATATCCTTGAAACAGGAAGCATTTTAATATTTCCCCATTGACTTATTATGGGGAGGTCACGGAATTGACCTGACCTTAGGTCACCGATATAAAAATTCCGAGATAAACGCATTGTAAGTACTTATGTCCTCATGACACCCTGTAAATTTCCAACTGATCGGTGAGAAACTCTGGCTTTGGCACAACTGCAAACGTTTTTGGAGGTGGGTCACTGGACCTGGTCTGGTGACCTGACCTGAGATGACCCGAAGTCAATTTTTTCTCTTCGAAGTGTGCGCATTTGATATCCTAATAGGTGTGCCAAAACCCGGTGGCACTGCGTGCCGCTGTTTTTTCGCTATCTGAGAAAACCTTGAGAGGGGGGGGGCGGACATCAACCCCTTCAGTGTCCGGGTTAACATCTCCAACTACAATGGAGACATTAGCCCCACCTTTTTTGTGTGCCCGAGGTCAAAGTTGTCCATTTGTAGCACATGTACCCACTAGGTAAACATATCGATGCCAAACAGGCGACAAGTCTACATATACACTCTTGAACCAACACATCCTCCGTGGACGGCGTCCTCTGCAGCCACATCAGGAGCAGAGCAGGCCAGACCTGCCAGACCGGGGCGCCCCTCAGCGTCAGCCGCAGCCTCTCGACGTCGAATGACGCGCCCCAGATAAGGCGCTTGGTATGCAACAGTACCGCGCGGTCGAGCGCCACAGGAAGGAATGGCACTGTTCGACGAAAGGGGAGCGTTACTGACTGGCCATTGCCGACAAATGTACCCAATCACACTCACACTGCCGAGAGTGTGGTCGGTTAGATGGCCGCGGGTGCCATTCATGTCGCCGACTGAAACCAGTCTGTGAGTATCATCCTAATAAGAGGGTTGTTTTACCGCGGGTCCCATTCATGTTGCCAACTGAAACCAGTCAGTAAGTATCATCCCAATAAGTGGGTTGTTTTGCCGCGGTTCCCATTCATGTCGCCTAGGGTGGTCCGAAATGTAACAAATATATCCGATATAACGAGAACCGTGTTTTTCCCATTGCTCCTTGCGAGAGCTTTCCAAAATGGTGCGGAAATCGATATTTTGAATAATATTTCCTTCGCCGAAAATGGATTGAAGTTCGGCCGATTTTAGCCAAATTAGCGATTTTGTATCATTTTGGCTACTTATTTACGGGTTGCAATTTCCAGTGCAATGCGCTGCATTTGTTGCTTTCTGCGTAGAAGAGCATCGATAACCACATTGGGAAGTGTATTGACAGCCAACCCTACGGACAGACTAAGATCGTGCCATATACCATAGGACCTATAAACCACCATAGATACTAGGTATATCACACATCCAACATCACACACCGATAGCCCTGGGAGAGGAGCTGCACGTACTGTGACACTTGCCTATGCATCGAGGGTTTGGCCAGGTGGCCTAAAATCCGGAGGTGAGGGTCCTCTTGTTGAAGTCGGGAAACTTCTGTCTGAGCAGCTCCACCCCCTGCAGCAGGAACTCATGGCATATTGGAATATGCAATAATTGCGCGGCCACTTGAACGTGGTCGGTGAGGAATCCAACCAGATTCCATAACTACAGCGTACCATATTTAATCGACACCGGACCACTGACGTGGAAACGTTACCATAGTCACGAATTGTCATGCAGACATTGTCATAGCAACGACTTTCTATATTTATTTATTCATTTGTTTATTCATTCAAAATCGTAGAAAGAAGAGAAACATGTTTACATGTTTTTGGGTAAAACCAAATTACGATTTTGAAGGAGCGGGCCTCCGCCGTCAGCTGGTGCCGGCCGGCCGTGGATACTGAGCCGCACAGCACTGAGGCACGCCGCCCAGTGGCGGGTTGTGGTGAAGTCACAGTCTGAGGTCACCGCAACGGCTAATCAGCGGCGGTCTGACCGGCTGGGGCCAAATTACAGAATTATCGTACAATTTTGACCCCAAGGCAATGCCCCGATCGCATTGCCGGCCTCTAGTTGTACATCGTGGGATTATCCCCTCCAATAGACCGAGGTTTGGGGGCTATTCCTAATCCCGAGTCAAGAACGTGGGATGTATAAAAACAGTGGATAAAATAGCATTTACACGCACATATTCCCAGTCAGGTACATAGTCATCCCTCTACTCCTGCGTGGGTAGTAGGCGCTGCTTTAGCGTACGTTTGAATGACGCCACTGACACAGTCGCAAGTTCAGGTGACAGCTAATTGTAAAGCTTGGCCGCGCGATAGACAAACTGACGCTTGACCGCAGCAGAGCCGGTGATGCGAGGCAGACTGTGCAGATGGTCTTGCCTAGTACTGCGCACACGATCAGCACGCTCTCGGTTCGTATAAAACTGCGAAGCCAGATACTCTGATTGACCAGTGACACGGATACGATGAAGTGAGGCCAAAAGTCTGGTGATAAAATAAGTCCGCCATTGTTAGCCAGCCTAGCTCTTCCCTAGCAGCCGAGATGGGGTCGAACTTCCGTTTTCCTGAGATTACGCGAGCAGCAAAGTTGATGATCTTTTGAACTGCTGCGATATTCTTAGCCGAACCATTTCCATAGATAGTGGGCAGTATCGAACGTGAGAAAATACCAGTGCGTATACGATGACAGGGACGATATAAACCAATATCAGCAGCACGGATTGTGCTATAGAGGATAGTGTCAGCAGTCTTTCTCGCCTTAAAAATCTGACGAATCGTACCGGCTTCTACCAAGTTTCATCTGAATGCAGCACCAAGCATCATTCGGGAAGCATTCGGTGTCCAAGAAATAAACAAAACAGGTAAATATACAACATTTCAACGACTTCTTGCTTTGGGTCCAACATTCCATAGTAGCTCTTGATAAAGAAAAACAGATGCCCTGTGGTTCGAGAAGGCATTACAAGATCCAGAGCTGTGAAGCCTGAGGTATAGAAACCGCTTCAGAGCCACAATCCCTGGACCTTTGATCTTATTTTGTGAGTATTTCCGGGGTATTGCACCGAGTTTAGACAAGAACAAATCCAGAAGGCTATTTTGGGATGCGCCAAAACTATCTCGGGGTGCAAAAAGTTCGAAAATTTTCGAACTTGATCGGAAGTCACTTTGTCACCCTTTGGTCGATCGATCTGGTTGCTCAGTACTGGGTTATTTGATCATGAAACACAATTTTAAGCGCATCTCATTGCATTTTGAGCATCAGTGTGCCAACATCATATACTCACTTCTTCCCCCTGGCATTGTACATGAATGGAACCATGAGCACATGTGAACAGAACCAGAACCGAAACAGAACCGACTGTCCCAGGGAAGGCGGAGTTTTCCAGTTTCTGAACGTAGTCCTAGAGGAAAATATGCAGGCATGCACAAACGATTTGGATGACGAGGGCGATTTTGAGACCGAAATACGCTTTAAACACTGGGTTAGTACCGATCGCTGCACGCTAGTAGACATGGTTCAGTCGCGTGAGTGAGGATTTCCTGGAAAGTCTTAGCCGCCAGCCAGCATGGTGCACGATTTTTTAGACGCCTCATTCCCGAAACTGATACTGGGACTGAACAAAATTCACTATTTTTCTGACGGCTGCGCAGCTCAATACAAAAACAAGTATAATTGAATTCACATCGCACATCACTCTGCGGACTTTGGAATCACATGCGAATGACACTTTTTCTCCACATCCCACGGCAAGAGCGCATGTGCTGGCACTGGCGGGTCCAGCCTCCCAATATGGGGGGGGGGGCTAATTTCACTGGGGACCTTCCGAGCCCCAGGGGCCTCCATATGACCTAAAAGGTACCCCCATTTTTCCCTTTGTGGACTTGGGATATTTTTTCCGCTATGACATTATTACGTGTAAGGACGTGTCAATTAGGTGGAACAATAAAATTGATGGATATTTGCCTCCAAATATCACAACATTTGACATTTTACATGCTATTTTATACACAAATTAGTTATTCGCTAATGCCTTTTGACTGAATAAAGTTAAAAAAGCACGGTAAACGTCATTGTGTGTTTATCATCAAGACGCATTGAATGATGTGCAGCATGACGTCTTTCTGACATTTGATGACCTTGACCTAAGGTCAAGGTCACGGCGCAAAGTCACCTTTCCAAACTTGACCTACACGGCGATGTTATATATCTTTGAACCTGTCTTGAAGATAGGAATTCATTGGTATTAAAAAGATTGCGCGATGGTTGATGATTATAAAGCAAACTGAGACATTTTCGGGCTTTCTTTACACCGAGAAGAAAGTTATGAAGTTACTATTCGACATTCAAATAAAAAAGAATTTAAATGTTGCCATTGACGATCAGGCGTTATTTAAGCGCAATCGCATTCCTCGCAACAAGACAAGTTTTAAGATATATAACATCGCCATAAAGGCCACAATTGGAAACCTAACCTAAGGTCCTTGACATTTACCTTAGGTGAAGGTCACCAAGTGTTAGGAAGAGATCATACTGCATATCATTCAACGCGTCTTGACGAAAATAACCAAATGGTGTCCATTTTACCTTGTTATCTTTATTCAGTCAAAAGTTATTGGAGAATAACATCTTTCACAAACATAACATAAAAATGACAATATTTAGCATATTTGAAGACTATTTAACCATCATGTTTTATGTTTGAACGATACTTATTTACACTTAACAATAATAAAGTCAAAATAGGAAATAAATTTGGTTTGGGTATCCAAAAAATATTCAAAATTTCAAAAACAAATACTAACTTTGAAATTTTAGGTCAAGGTCATTAAATGTCAGAAAGAGGTCATGCTGCAGAGAATTCAACTCGTCTTGATGAAAACAGCAAAATGACGTTTACCTTACCAATCTGGTTTTATTCAGTTAAAAGTTATTAGCGAATAGCATATTTTTATATATAAAATAGCATGTAAAATGAAAAAAATGAGATATTTTAGGCAAATATTCCTCAATTTAATTTTTCTCTCTCACTTAATTGACACGTCTTTACACGTAAGAATTGCATAGCGAAAAATTAGAAACACGTTTGGGAAAAGGTATAAAAAAAGCTGTACAGTTTCGAAAACGTACTAAATTTTGAAATTTTCGAAAAAGGAAAAAATCAACATCACCATGTTATAAAACAGCTCATTGCAATTCTAATGACATAATACATCAGTTCGTATCCTATACTGTGTTATATCCTATACTAGTTCGTCAGCCTATACTGTGAATCACTCCAAAATACATTGGTTATGAATCACTCCAAATGTTGCTTCATAAATTCCCCGCCATATGGGCTGACAAAGATTGACCTGCACCGTGATCTTATAAAAATGTCCGAGGCAATATCTCCTGAACCACTGCTTGCATTGCAATACGACTTTCACATCTCACTTAAGCCCCCCAGGTTACCCCATATACCAATTTTGGCCATAATCGGTGACATGACGGTGTCATTTTGCACTTTGTTTCTGTCGATTTGTCGTAGAATGCCCCAGCTACAGAAAAAGACCATTGGAATGTTTTAACTGAACCTAATTACCCTACTTAATACTAGTAAACGTATTCCACCGAACATAGGTACCTATGTAAGGAAGGAAATTCACTCACGCACTCCTCTGCCACCCAGCAGGCAGCAGGAGACCAAAGGCTGCGACGCTGCGTGTAAAATTATAACTTACGTTGGTTGTGAATCACTCCAAAATAGCGTCAGACGCGCCACTTTCCCTATCCCTACAGCTACCAAAATGTTACCAAATAGATGAAACACGAACGAAGCAAAAACACGACTTCTTTCTTTCGCAAGGAGTTATTTTGTCGCAGGCAGTACCCATTGTCATCCCCAGTTTCAGCGAATTTTGAGGGGGGCTAATTTCTATTGCCACCCCTGTCGAGCTTGAGATGGGGGAGGGCTTTCGCCCCCCCTCCCCTCCTGGATCCATCAGTGTGTGATGGCATTGGTGGAACGCTGAAAAGAGCAGCGGCGACAGAGAGTCACAGGCGTCCTTATACTGACCAAATTCTGTCGGCACAGGCCATGTTTACGTTTCTGACAGAGAAATTCGAAACCACCATCCAGTTTTGCTTGGTGGAAAAGGAGAGGTCAAGAAAACTGCAGCGGGGCTAGCTGCACGTTTCTCCGCTGCCAAAACAATTCAAGGCACCCAGCAGTTTCACCATTTTGTTCCAGTGGATGAAATGCACCTGACAGTTCACGAACTGTCACGTGGACCCAGGGGCGCAGGAACTATGTTCAGGTTGGGGGGCCGGAGGCATTCTGAAGTCGAATCATGCCATGTAACGCCCTTAGGCGTAATGTTAAAATTCAAAATGTTGAGCGGGGGGGACGACTGCCCCCCTCCCCCCCCCCCCCGCCCCCCTGTTCCTACGCCTATACGTGGACCCGGCAAAGCAGTCCACATTAGGTGATACACGCATCTTGGAGGGAACATGAACAGTGCAAAAAGTAACCTTGTTCTCTATCGGTGTGGTGGTATGCAGCCACTCATGTACTTCGAGGTGTTTTATGATTCAGACACGTGGACGCGAGGTAGTATGGCTCCGAGCCAGTTTCGCACGGTTCTGTTCACATATGTGCATGGTTCCATTCATGCAAAATGCCAGGGGAAGAAGTGAGCATATGATGTTGTCGCACACTGACGCTCAAAATACAATGATATGCGCATGAAAATGTGTTTCATGATCAAAGAATCCAGTACTGAGCAGCCAGATCGATCGACCAAAGGGTGACAAAGTTACTTCCGATCAAGTTTGGAAATTTTCGAACTTTTTGCATCCCCCAGATAGTTTTGGCGCATCCCAAAATGGCCTTCTGGATTTGTCCTTGTCTAAACTCGGTGCAATACCCCGGAAATACTCACACAAATCCCGTACGTAAAAACTGAAATTATTTACGAATTTGAGCTAAATTATGACCTTGACCTTGACCTTGACCTCGGGTAAGAAAGTCATCCGAATATTCTTGCTCAAAATCACCCATCCAATCCACTGGCGTTGACCGCACCTCGATATATTTACCCAGTCCGGAGATATGCATGGGAACGTTCGCAGCGCCACCTATACGGGTTTTTGCGTGGCTGAAATGGGGCATTTAATAGGCTATATCCACTTTTTTTCTTTCTTTTTTCTATCGAAAGGTAATTCATGAAACTCAATCTGGCTTTGAGTCAAAAATACAGGTTTCGACTGGGAAAAGGTCATGTAAGAAAAGGTGACAAGGTTACAAAATAAATAAAAAATAAAAAATATAAATTTTTGAGATAGCCAAAAAAATCCTGCATCATTGCGAGTTCAGTGATATATCACTTTTAAGGTTTCCGGTCGTCTAACTACAAGTTATGATCCATCACAGAAAGGTCTGCAGCGTGACCTCTCGACATTGCCGGAGGCTATAACTCGGCGACCGTTGCTTGGCGAGGACAAATATTTGCACAGCCGTCTTCAGAGCCTACGACAACCCTATATACACCCAATCTTAGATTAATCTGAGAGATGAGGGTGTAAAATCGACCCTCCGACTGGTTGACCTGTCCTGGAACGCCCCAGCCGTTTAATGTCTATCCTGTCTCTCTGAGTCTAATGGAAGCGATTTCAACCAACGGTTGGAACCCGTTAATCCGCATGCTAACTTATATCAAGTGCAACCCGGAGATATTGTGAAGGTGGTGAAGTAAGGGTGACTCCCTGGCCTTACCTAAAGTAAGGGTGACCTTCCTAAGGGCGACGGTGGTATATAGGTCCTATGGTATATGGCACGATCTTAGTCTGTCCGTAGGGTTCGCTGTCAATACACTTCCCAGTGTAGTTATCGATGCTTTTCTACGCAGAAAGCAACAAATTCAGCGCATTGCACTTGAAATTGCAACCCGTAAATAAGTAGCCAAAGTGATACAAAATCGCCAATTTGGCTAAAATCGGCCGAACTTCAACCCATTTTTGGCGAAGGAAATAATATTCAAAATATCGATTGCCGCACAATTTATAAAGCTCTCGCAAGGAGCAATGGGAAACACGGTTCCCGTTGTATCGGAGATATTGGTTACATTTCGGACCACCCTAAATTGTTGCCGACTGAAACCAGTCAGTGAGTATCATCCTAATAAGAGGGTTGCTTTGCCGCGGATCCCATTCATGTCGCCGACTGAAACCAGTCAGTGAGTATCATCCTAATAAGAGGGTTGTTTGGCCAAGGACAGCTGACTATCGAGTATCGCCAGACGGAAGGCACCAGAGTACGATCGAAGTGTCTGTCTTTGTAGCGAATACTGGCGACTGATATTGTAGGAAGGCTGTACCCGAATGTGGAGCATGGATTTATCTTCGTTGTTGACAGCAGACATTCTCATATATCGACGAGGAAGAAATATAATTGGAATGACTCGTGGCAGGTCAAGGGTATGCATAAGGATTTCCACCTTCCTGTTGCTGCAGCTGTACTCGAGGGCACATTGCAATCTATTTCACTAAAGCTGTTTTCATAAATAACACTAGCCAATAACACTATAACACTAGCCAATAGCCAGTCAGATACTTCTTTTTCAATTCATTGTTATATTTGCATGACAACCAAGGATCATGGGAACATAATGGCATGATCGTCTAGGGATCGGGACTGCTCCTGGTCACATTACCACTATGAAGGATGGTGCAGATATAACCAGTAAGGCGCCATAGTTGGCGATGAACGAGCGAGCGCGAAGGAAATGTATGGCGAATTGCAATGCCATCGGGCAAATCGTTTCTGAGATACAAAAAAGGGTGCACACGTGCGCACGTGCAGAGGCATCCTACCCCTGACTTGTGGGAAAGTGGCGACTGAGAGGTCCCTAAGCACACACCAAATTTGAGCACAATCGGCTCAGCCGTTCCTGAGTTATAGAATAGGGGTGTGCACGCGCGCACCTCTGACTTGTGGGAAAGTGGCGGCTGAGGGGTCCCTAACCACACACCAAATTTGCACACAATCTGCCCAGCCGTTGCGGAGTTTTTGCGAGAAAACACTTTTCAATGCCCGTCATGCAGCACGCGGCACGCGCAGTGGTAGTCACCCACGTGAGTCGGCACTGGTCTCAAACGGGGTAGGTTGGGTAGGGCTGCTCAGCAAAGAAGCTCGCTTGTCAATCGTATGTGCGGTTGCAGAGAATTAGCTTCTCAAAAGCGTCGCCACGGGCTGGGTCGGGCCGGGCTGCTCATATTCAGATTTGTCCCTTACACCAAGGAAGGACGAGCAAGCGATGCGCTCGCTCGTAATGACAGACAGGAGAGATATGGCAGGAGGGGAGATGACAGATATACGAAGTCGGTACCACTGGACCCTCACCCGCCGATTCACTATCAACCATCAGTCAGTCTCTCAGCTTTTGGTCATCGAATCGGCTGAACACTATTGACTGATTGACTGATTGACTGATTGACTGCTGATTGACTGATTGGCTGACGGACTGCTTGGCTGATTGACTGCTTGGCTGATTGACTGCTTGGCTGATTGACTGATTGACTGCTGATTGACTGATTGGCTGATTGATTGACTGTATACTTGCATGGCCGTGACCGTCAAACCACTCAGGCAATTACCGCTACAGTGTACTGCTCGGTCTGCTGGCATGTACTGATTGAGCTGTTGCCCTGTACTGATCACATTGGTGGAATGCACTGACCACTGATCACTGATCACTGATCACTGATCACTGACCACTGATCACTGATCACTGATCACTGATCACTGATCACTGATCACTGATCACTGATCACTGATCACTGATCACTGATCACTGATCACTGATCACTGATCACTGATCACTGATCACTGATCACTGATCACTGATCACTGGTCACTGATCACTGATCACTGATCACACTGGTCACTGTCCACTGGTCACCGTCCACTGGTCACTGTCCACTGGTCACTGTCCACTGGTCACTGTCCATTGGTCACTGTCCACTAGTCACTGTCCACTGGTCACTGTCCACTGGTCAGCCTGCTAGTATGTACCGATTACACGGTTATGCGCTGGCTAGCACGAGTGGAGTTCCCTATTCAAATGGTGGGACGACTGCCCCACCAACTTTGTGTTTTGCTTCACCAACTTTTGTCAGATTTGAAGGTTTCCTGGCGTTGAAATGGCCTATATGACATTTTGCCCCACCAACTTTTTCTGAAAAGCTGCACCCATGCTGGCTAGCTGCGTGTATGTATAATGGTCAGCCTGAGCTGTCTGAGCTGGTCAGCCTGAGCTGGTCAGCCTATACTGGTCAGCCTGAGCTGGTCAGCCTATACTGGTCAGCCTATACTGGTCAGCCTGAGGTGGTCAGCCTGAGCTGGTCAGCCTATACTGGTCAGCCTGAGCTGGTCAGCCTATACTGGTCAGCCTGAGCTGGTCAGCCTGAGCTGGTCAGCCTATACTGGTCAGCCTATACTGGTCAGCCTATACTGGTCAGCCTGAGCTGGTCAGCCTATACTGGTCAGCCTATACTGGTCAGCCTGAGGTGGTCAGCCTGAGCTGTCTGAGCTGGTCAGCCTGAGCTGGTCAGCCTGAGCTGGTCAGCCTATACTGGTCAGCCTGAGCTGTCTGAGCTGGTCAGCCTATACTGGTCAGCTTGAGCTGGTCAGCCTATACTGGTCAGCCTATACTGGTCAGCCTGAGGTGGTCAGCCTGAGCTGGTCAGCCTGAGCTGGTCAGCCTATACTGGTCAGCCTGAGCTGGTCAGCCTGAGCTGGTCAGCCTGAGCTGGTCAGCCTATACTGGTCAGCCTATACTGGTCAGCCTGAGGTGGTCAGCCTGAGCTGTCTGAGCTGGTCAGCCTGAGCTGGTCAGCCTGAGCTGTCTGAGCTGGTCAGCCTGAGCTGGTCAGCCTATACTGGTCAGCCTGAGCTGTCTGAGCTGGTCAGCCTGAGCTGGTCAGCCTATACTGGTCAGCCTATACTGGTCAGCCTGAGCTGGTCAGCCTGAGCTGGTCAGCCTATACTGGTCAGCCTATACTGGTCAGCCTGAGGTGGTCAGCCTGAGCTGTCTGAGCTGGTCAGCCTGAGCTGGTCAGCCTGAGCTGTCTGAGCTGGTCAGCCTGAGCTGGTCAGTCTATACTGGTCAGCCTGAGGTGGTCAGCCTGAGCTGTCTGAGCTGGTCAGCCTGAGCTGTCTGAGCTGGTCAGCCTGAGCTGGCCTGCGCCTCTACCAGCCTCTCCGTCGTGCCACAGCGCGCCGGGGCGGCCGCTGCAGCTCAGTAGCACATCGGATCGCCGCCCGGCTGATCAGCCCTCTAATTAAGATGACGTACGAGCGCAGGCGGTGCCAAGCCAGCACACGCTGCGTCGGCAGTAACCCCCTCCCCCTCCCCCCCCCCCCACCCCCCCTACCGGCGGAGATCGGGCGGAGATCCGGCGGAAATACTGCCGCTCTATGGGTCGGTGATTGGCAGCGAAGGTCTGCATAAATTCCTCACTGCGGAGGTAATTATCCCTTTCAGCTGGAATGTTTTATACTGCTTGAAGGGCATTACGTCATCCTCACTGGTTATATACTGGTGTTATGTATACTTACATACTGGCTGGTTGTTTATGAGTTGTATCTCTGAATGAAAGTGGCAAGGTTCATGGAACATTGCTATCCTTTAATAGCATTTTCCCTTTGTGTATTCTTTGGCAAAGCACTGGTTCCTAAGCGAAGACTTTCCCTTTATATGTTTGTGTATTGAATGGCTAGCTTTAATAAGGAACTAGAGCCGGCAATACGCTGAGTGACGTTGACAAGTATATGTGCATACATACATACCTAATTCAGATTTAGTAGAACATGGGTATTTAATGAACTGAGTGCATTGATGCCTAGCATTTATATTTATAACCTATGTATACCGTTTCATTTGTTGTTTGTTTACCCTACCATACATTTTCCAATATGCTATATCACAATCACAATATACAATATTTATTTTCAATATTTATTATTTCTCTACCTACGTTGGCTATGCAATTTAATTCTTCGTT
Source organism: Chirona hameri (assembly GCA_036785665.1). Lineage (NCBI taxonomy): Eukaryota > Metazoa > Arthropoda > Thecostraca > Balanomorpha > Balanidae > Chirona > Chirona hameri. The sequence continues at coordinate 15,830 of JAXIVJ010010148.1, forward strand.
ATTTTCTACAGCTTAATTTCAAAGTATTTTAATGGGATTATACGGGTTTCCGTCCTGAAAGGAAATGCACTCTTTTGCAGTTGTATGAGCTTTAAACACGTCTAAGACACATAACAGGGCCCTCAATGCTCAATTTGTCCATTATTTGAGCAATTATCAGCGTTAAAACTTTGGCGTTTTTCCAGACTTGTATCCAGGGGTGGTAAAGTGCTATGTCCTTTTTATAAGGTCGGGGGCAAAATGGTCCTTCTCGTGAAGTACTCGGGGGGCCAAAATGTCAGCAAAAATAATTACTATGTCATTTCTCTGAAAATTTACTAAGCGATCATGTCCTTAGAAATACTGATCGTCAAAACCACTTCAGATGTATTATTCACTTAATCATCATATTAATCACGTCAGTATGTATGTGCATTTACTTTTTGATTAGCAGTTGCGTTTCAGCTCTTGATTGCCAATAATAATAAATAAAATACATGAGAAAAAAAAATCTGACGAAAAAAGGAAAAAAATCTGGACGATAGATTCAACACGTGGGGTCACTGAATCAAAAATGCACCTGGGTCTTCAAGAATGGCCTATAATTACATGATCCAGAAGGAATTGGGCTGATAGCATGCGTATCCTCAGAATAGGAAGCATTTGAATATTTCACCGTTGACTTATAATGGAGAGGTCACGAAATTGACCCGACCTTAGGCCACCGATGTAAAAAATCTGAGATAAGCGAATTGTAGGTACTATTACCCTTATGCAATCCTGTAAGTACCAAATCGATCGGTGAAAAACAGTGGCTGTGGTACGACCGCACACTTTTTTGGAGGTGGGGTCACGTGACCTGACTTGGTGACCTGACCTGAGATGATCCGTAGTCAAGAATTTTACAATATTTGGGCAATTGATATCTTAACAGCTGTGCCAAAAATGGCGGCGCTGCGCGCAGCTGTTTTTTGCTATCCTCGAAAAACCTTAGAGGGCCGTGTAAACGCCCCACCCCGGCACGGCACGGGAAATCCGGACAGTCGATTCCCCCGGGAGCGGGCCGGGGTGCTAGTGCATTTTCAATGGAGGTCCACTGTCAGGCCAGTGGATTTCACTGTCCTGGGACCCCACCTCTTTAACTCGAAAACTAAAAGAGCTAGAAAGACGTGGTAAAAAACGCTCAAAAGCTCCCGGCAAGCACATTCGAAGGTACTTTAGATGTTTTTCCTCAAATCAATATTGAGGTCACCAGAGGTCATCAAAGGTCAGATTTTCAAGTTTTAGGACTTCGCTCTAGAAACCCCCAGATATCAGATGATAGCTAGGAACAAACGGAAAAAGCAATGGCAAGCTCTTGAAAAATGAAGTCGTCGAGGTGTCCTCAAATTTGAGCTCTGGTCAAAAGTTGAGGCTCCAGAGCTCATCAAATGTCAAAAAGGCTTTACAAAGTTTTTAACGAATAGATTTTTACCTAATACGACAAGGCAATCATTTCGACGCCATCGTGCTTGTCTCGTCCAAACGCTTTGCCTCATATTAGTGTTGACCAGGTCAGGTCAACTTACAAATGTCACCGCAGGTCAAGGTCAAGTGGTGGTGACTCAAGTAGGTCATGTTGCATATGGGAAGACGTGCCGCGATGAGCTAACTCATTGGTGTCGGTTTTACTTCTCTATCGTCATTATGGCGAGAGTTATTGACATAAAACTGTTGGTGACCTCGGATGACTGCGGCTGACCCTGTAGGGGTCGCGGAACAAAAATGGCACCTAGATCATCAAGAATGTTCTATAATAACATGATCCTGAAGGAATTAGATTGCTATCTTGTGTCTCCTTAGAATAGGAAGCATTTGAATATTTCCCCTTAGACTTATTATGGGGAGGTCACGAAATTAAACTGACCTTAGGTCGCTGATATTAGACATCCAAGATAAACGAATTGTAGATATATGTGACCTTATGAAATCCTGTAAGTGTAAACCCGATCATCCCAAAACTGTCACTGTGGTACGACCACAAGTTTTTTTTTGGGGAGGTTGGGTCACGTGACCTGATCTGGTGACCTGGCCTAAGATGACCCGAGGATTTGTTTTTTTTACATAATGTGGACAATTGATGCACGCACAGCTGTGTCAAAAATGGCGGCGCTGCGCTTCGCTGCTTTTCCGCTATCCGCGAAAAACCTGAGGGGGTGTCTAACCCCCCCCCCCCCCCCGCACAGCGCTGGTTAAAATATAGGGATGATGTGAGCAGGCAGCCAGGTGTTAGGATATTCGTGTGAGTAAAAAAATGACCCCCAGCTGTCCTGGGGCTATTTTTGTATGTGTCACTTTTGATCGGGGCCACTCAAAGCACTTTTACCACCCCTGCTTGTATCATATAACGAGTACTTGATCGGCATTACTGTCCACCACTTGTATATTAGAATCTGCAGCAATCAATTTGAGAGTTTTGAATTATCTGCAAGTCCTAAACTGGATCACAAAATGACTATGCAATTCAAAACTTACGGGACTCTTTATTACTACACACTGTTCGTTCAGGTTTTGTGGTTTTCCTATCTCTGGCCTTCAACGTTAATAATTTGGTGGTGGCGTATCGGCATGAAAATTAATGAAAAATATCGAATTTTGAGGGAAAAACTAGGTAACTGCTACTGTCGTTGAACAAAACAAGTATCATTTTTCAAATATTGCTTATTTTACCGGAAATATGTCATAAGTGAGGTATTTTTATTAGCATAAAAGAGATGACTGGCTCTGCCTCAGCTGGTCCTGCAGAAAGTACGCGGTGGCATCACCGCGCACTTTGAAATGTCCTTACGTACAGGTCATTTCCAGACAAATGCGGCTACCGTGGGACTTCTACCACCTTTATAAGTACGTTTTACTATGTAACTCAATTATTCTGGGAAAAACGCGTATAATCCCTTTAACCCGCGCCCGGCTGGGGGGGGGCAGAATCTGCCCCCCCCCCTCCCGGATGTGCTCAATAACTTGAAAACTGTAATAGATAGCGACATGAAACGTTCAGTACCTTATGTTGCATCAACTATACGTCTTCTAACAACATTTCAATGAAATTGGTGCAGTGCTTTGGGATATAATGACGCTTTAGTGACGTCATGTCATGCCATTTTTGGTGGGAAAACGAAACATGTTTGCAAAATCGTAGAAAATCGAGTTTTGAGGTAAATTGCAAATTAAAAACGTCAAAGGATAGGAAATGACATTTTCTTTAAAATGGCTCTCTCAGATATTCCCAACTTTGAGTTTATGATCCAAAAAAAAAAAACTTGTTCTTCGGAAAACTTTCCACAAAATCAATATTTTCAAAGATATTTTTTTAAACGAAAGATATATATAAGAGAACTAAGTATGGACGATACTCAAACCAAATTTAAAAGCAATATATCTATGTTTGACTGACTTAAGTATCCCTAAGTATGAGTAACTCATGACGTCATTTTTGAAGTTGCGTTTTTTGCCTTTTTGACCAGATACAGACAAATAAATGACACCGCTGTATTTATGAGACACAATGTATGCCTTTTTATTTAGATTAATCAATTTCAAATTTTGATTTTATGTGACCTGACCTTGACCTTATATGAGGTTAGGTTGTGACAATGGCTGCTACTATGATTACGAGCGAGAGCGAGACTCTTCCTTCCGTGGTATATGGTGAAAAAAGGTATATGGGCCAAATCATGCTTGAGTGCTTGAGTTCGCGGTGGTACCACAGCCACAGTTATTGACTGATCGGTCTCAAACTTATTAAACCCCGTCCAATCGAACAGCTCAGGTTTGTTTCACAATGGAAACACAATTATAAAGAATAGTGTTATCCAATGTTCAACCAACCTTCGGTTGCAGGATTTCATAAGGCCATAGGTTTAGGTTTCGTGATTTTTCGTGGTTTTTCGTGAATGTCGTGACCTCCCTATTATAAGTCAATGGGGAAATATTAGAATGCTTCCTATTTCGAGGATATGCATGATATCAGTCCAATTCCTTCTGTATCATGTTTTTGTAGATTATTGTGTTGATCCATGTGCAATTTTTGTTCAGTGACCCCTACAGGGTCAGCTGAGGTCATCCGAGGTCACCAACATTTTTTGTCAATAACTTCGACAGAATGAAGATAGATAAGTGAAACCGGCACCAATATGTTTATCTCGTCGAGACACGTCTCCCAACATGCAACATGATCCACTTGGGTCACCACTTGACCTTGACCTGAGGTCAAATTTTTAAGTTGATCTAACCTGGTCAACATGAATATGGTTCGAAGAGCCTTGATGAGACAAACATGATGGTGTCAACATTATTGATTTATCTTTATAAGGTAAAAAGTTATTTGCGAAAACTAGTTTTGCCAAAAAAAAATAGCTTTTTGACTTTTGATGACCTCTGGAGCCCAAACTGTTGACCTAAGTTAAACTTTGAGACCACCTTAGCGATTGGATTTTTCAATAGCTTTCGATTGCTTTTTTCCGTTTGTTTCTATCTAGCATAGTTCCCGAGATATTTGGGTGTTTATTTTCTGGAGCGAAGTCCTAAAACTGGCAAATCTGACCTTTTAGGATACTTCAATATTGACCTGAGCCAAAACAAAATGACTGAAATTGTTTCAAAATCAATATTTACGAGCGTTCGAACGGTGTTTTCGGTTTTTGTCTACGTCTTATAGGAGCCGAGTTCGATTGGGGCGTCGAGAAACGCACCCCCCCCCCCCCTTCCCCCCACCACCAACCCCCGGTACGGCGAAGGTGGCGCCGAGCACCGGCACGATGCGGGTTAACACGCACTAGTTTAAACTTCGTCCTAGTGTCCTTAGTCCGTACGGCATGCGCTGCAATGTGAGACTTGTAAAAAAGGTGCCAACAAACATGCATACACATTTAAACATAAACAACCTCCTTACTTTACACTTGCACTGAACACATTACTTGTGCACAGGGGCGTAGGAACTATGTTTAAGTTGGGGGGGGGGGGAAGGAGGCATTCTGAAGTCGCTTCTTTCCATGCAACGCCCATAGGCGTAATGTTAAAATCCAAAATGTTGGGGCGAAGGCCCCCCCCCCTGCCCCCCATGTTCCTACGCCTATGCTTGTGCATTCCCTCCACTCAGTCTCAGATGATAACTATCGCTTCAATCTGCACGGTAAGTATATTTAGCTTTTTAAATGTTAGTGGTACAAATCAGCATGTCGTCTTAGTTGGACAATTAAGCTTATTGAAAATAATAGTTTGTCTTTATATTGGTTCATTATTGTTGTTGTTATCCACGTATATTCATAGATAACTAATATTTCGAATAGTTATTCTTATTTCTTATACTTAAATATCGACACGGAGCCGGAATCTATTTTTATTCCATGCATCAGATATCATCCATTGAAGTGCAAACCATCAAATGTATACCACATCCTCATGATTTGTGTGAAGCGTAGTTCCCACCAGTTCTCACTACGCTAAACCACGCTTCCCACGTCATTTGATCGAAGTAAGTATGCTAGCGCCATCTGCACCTCTCCTACCCTGCCCGTGTCAATGAACCCGGGCGTCCCCAGGCGCACCCCATCACATCCCGCTCCGACACCCCCCTCCCCCGCCCCGCCCCGCCCCGCCCAGACCAGCGGACGCCCGACCTTGACCTGTCATGCCCCGCGGGGGCAGCGGTCAGCTCAGTCTGTCCTGGGTACGGATCCTTGAACCCGAGAGGTTGCGCATCCTACTCCACCATGAACCAAGAACTGGCCTTGGTCACCATGGTAATGCACTGTCGCGGCGCGACCGATCTAGAGGAAGCAGTGGGCGACTCCGCCAGAGCACACGGGACGCGGCGCGACCGATCTAGAGGAAGCAGTGGGCGACTCCGCCAGAGCACACGGGACGCGGCGCGACCGATCTAGAGGAAGCAGTGGGCAATCGCCACCACGGCGGGGCTGGCTGCTATTTTGAGCGGTGGTCGGTGAGCGAGCTCCGCCCACCTTTTGTTGTGCTAGTCCTCGCTCCGCAGTGGGCGCGGCCACCGGCGCGGCGCCGGGCGTTGGTGTCGGTGACTAGTGCCGGCGATTGGTGCCGGCGACCGGAGTTGGTGACGGCGGGTGGTGCCGGGGGTGGTGCCGGGGTGGTACCGCTGGTGACAGGGGTGGTGACGGCACGTGCCGGCGGTGGTGACAGTGGCGATGTCTGACGATATTCTGGAGATCGGCGAAGATGATCGGGGCCGCGACGGAGACCGCGTCGGTCAGACCGCGACTGTGAGTACCGAGCTGGAATGCCGTACCGTACCGCTGTACCTCCGGGTCTCTGTGGAATGCCGTACCGTACCGCTGTACCTCCGTGTCTCTGTGGTGTGTACTGGTGTAGCTCGACGTTTCTCTGGCGGGCTATCCTCGGCGTAGAGTGGTCTACGCACCACTCAGTACCCACATCTCGGCACAGCCGGCCGTCTCGGCGCGGCGGGACGCACCCTCTGACGGCTGACCCACTCGGCTGCCAAATCTCCGCTCCCAGCCGAGCGCTATTTGTTGTTATGCGTTTGCCGCCGCCGCGACCGGGGCAAATAACAGCGTCCCACGCAGCCCCGGAGAATGCATAAATGACTCAGTTTTCCGCGGCACCGCGGCCACCGGGGAGTGTGCCGGGCTTCTGGCTATTTTTACCGAGTTGGTTTTGTTTGGAGTTGGCAGCCGAGCCCAGCTCTGGCGGAGTCGCCACAATAAATGAGCAGACAAATGTCGGATGTTTTCCCGCGGGATATTATAGCCAACAAAGCAGCGGATACGGCGGGGTTTTATTTCCAACTGTACAAGCGAGTGATGAAGCGGTGTTTGAACTTTTCTTTAAGGTCACGGACTCACTAGGTCGAGATTGCTTCAAATGTTCCAGCATGGGTTCCAGCAATGTTCCAGCATGGGTTCCAGCAATGTTCCAGCATGGGTGGAAGCTGAAAGCCCTTCATGGTAGTACAAATAAGTCTCTTGGTCTTTTTCTATACATACCAGGGGCGTCGCCACCGGAAGGGGGCTGCCCCCCCCCCCCAGATCGCTCCGGCCGGAGTCCGGCCCCCCCCCCAGATTCGCAGGATTTTAACATATATGGGGCTGGACCCCCAAACCCCTGACTACCCCCCAACCCCCAACCCCTGGCTCCCCCCATCCAAACTTGTGTGGCGAAGCGCTCTAGATTCGTCCATCGACTAAATGCAAGCATATCAAGATCAAGCTTATCCAGGGGCGGATCCAGAAATTCTCCAAGGAAGGGGTTCTTACAAATCGGAGGCTACCCCCAAATTTTAGAACTCACCGGATTTGGACCACTTTATTTCGAGGGGCCCCATTTTTAACTTTTTATTTATTTTATTTTGTGTTCCTGAGATTGACCTCACCTGGTGCCCCTGTATCCGCAGTAAATATAAATGAATATACAACCACATACAGGCAGCAGGGCGCGTTTCTTAACCCGCGCCGTGCCGGGAGGGGGTGTTTAGACCCCCCCCCCCCCCCCCCTCAGGTTGTTTGAGGATAGCGGGAAAACAGCGACGCGCAGCGCCGCCGTTTTGGTCACAGCTGTTTGAGCATCCATTGCGCACATTATGTTTAAAAAAATACCTCTGGTCATCTCAGGTCAGGTCACCAGACCAGGTCACGTGACCCCACCTCCAAAAAAAAATACTTGTGGTCGTATCACAGTCACAGTTTTTGGATGATCGGTTTTACACTTACAGGATTTCATAAGGTCATACATATCTACAATTCGTTTATCTTGGATTGTTTTATATCAGCGACCTAAGGTCGGGTCAATTTCGTGACCTCTCCATTATAAGTCAATGGGGAAATATTTAAATGCTTCCTATTCCGAGGATACGCAAGATATCAGTTTAATTCCTTCTGGATCATGTTATTATAGGACATTCTTGATGACCTAGGTGCCATTTGTGTTCAGTGACCCCTACAGGGTCAGCCGAGGTCATCCGAGGTCACCAACTGTTGTATGTCAATAACTCTCGACATATTGACGATAGAGAAGTGAAATTGACACCAATGTGTTTGTCTCATCGAGTCACGTCTTCCCATATGCAACATGACCTACTTGGGTCACCACTTGACCTTGACCTCAGGTCACATTTCAAAGTTGACCTAACCTGGTCAACATTAATATGAAGCAAAGCGTCTTGACGCGACAAACACGATGGCATCAAAAGTATTGCCTTGTCGTTATTAGGTAAAAAGCTATTCGTGAAAAACTGTTTGGTAAAAAATAGCCTTTTTGACATTTGATGAGCTCTGGAGCCTAAACAATTGATCTGAGCTCAAGTTTGAGGGCACCTTGTTGATTGCATGTTTCAAGAGATTTGCATTGCTCTTTTTCCGTTTGTTCCTAGCTATCATAGTTCCTGTGATATCTGGGGGTTTCTGGAGCGAAGTCCTAAAACTGACAAATTTGTCCTTTGAATTTGTATTTCTCTGGTGACCTCAATATTGGCTTTAGGAACAAATATTGGAGTACTTTCGAATGTGCTTGTCGAGAGCTTTCGAACGCTTTGTTGAGCGTCTTTCTAGCTCTTTTAGTTTGTATAGTTAGAGGGAGTGTTTAAACACACACCCTCCCCCGGCACGGCGAAGGTGGCGCAGAGCACCGGCACGGCGCGGGTTAAGTACAACAATACAGTCTACACTGACAAAGGCAGTCACATGGACGGTTTTTCTAGGGATGGAATCAAAATCATGACTTAATCCCGAGGACTGGTGAGATACTCAGCTACGCTAAGGTGACAAGCAACGCCTTAGCCAGAGCCCAGGTCCAGAGCTGCTCCATATCTGCTCGCTGTTACATTGCACGTATTCTACCCACATTCCGTGTCAGTTATTTTCTGTTCCCCCACATGTGTTTTCTTCAAACTGCTACTGTCCGAGTCCTTTATCATCTATAACCTGACCCAACGGCTCGGCTGGACGGACTGCAGCGTCTTCTTACCGGCCACTAACAGATGGACGATTACCGGACACTAACCGACGGTTACCTACTCAGCTGCATGCATATACAGTGTGTCCCAGATAAAAGGTGACGATTGGTTTCAATAATAGGTACTAATAAACCGGGGCGTCGCAACGGATTTTTGAGAGGGGTACGAAGTGCCGAATGAACCATCGGTTCGCGAAAATGTGAAGGAAAATGAGGTTTTACTTAATAATGTATAATTAACTCTTAGGAACGCAATTTGTAATTGCATGTACCGGCTGTATTTCTTGTATTTTAATTTATAACAGGTGAATACAAATAACTTCTTCGGAAATCTTCATGGTAGAATGTTAAAAAAAATATGTATATTCGATAGGCACTGACAAGCAATGATGACAGTCTTTTTCAACAATTAAATCACCACACATGTAAGCTAGCAAAAATGAAATATGTTAACACAAGCTGTTGGGATTCGCTTCCCAGATTGATACATGTCCTAGTTATTGTTGTTACATAGAGAGCTATTTCATCCTAAATAAAATAAGTGGCAGCTATACTTGTCCGTTTGTCTGTTCGGATGTCACCCGATTGCCTCATCAGGGACTGTCCCACCTTCCCAAAAGTTGTCAAATGTACGCCGCTTGTGGTGCACAAGATGAAGTAATTGCTGCCGAACACGATTATGACATTTGTTTTTCGTAAACAGTGCTCAAATGAATAAAAAGTTAAGTTTTTATATTTGGGTTGATGACGTCATATTGAGCTCTAGAGAGCTATACATAAATCCTTTACGCTGCCAAAGTATGGGCACAATGATTTCGAGACAATTCTGGCGCTTTGAATACAAAACAAACCAACTACCAAACCATTGGAACGTAGCAAATATCTCCAAGGTTCGCCTTAAAACAAGTCGACTATCATTACCAGTTGGGTAAAGAGAGACGACGCTGTCGGTTTAGAGGCCCTATTCAAATACACATGGGCCTTATTTTTTTACAGATGCCAAAATCAAACTCGAATATCTTTTTTATTAGATTATTGTGGTTGTTTTAACTGCTACCATACTTAATTTCAATTCCAAGCCATCAAAATGGCTATCTCAACTCAAATATAATGTTAAGGTTTGATAGTCCATTTAACCCTATTAGTGGCAGGGGGGCAGATTCTGCCCACCCCTCAGGTTTTTCACAGATATCTCCCGAACGGCTAGGAGCAGACCCATGAAATGTTAAGACTTTTCCTATAATTGAATTTCGCATATGGAGTCAAAATGTTGAGTTCCTAACCTGAACAGAGGCGGTTCCAGGGCCCATATTTGGGAGGATTTGTTTTCTGTGACATTTAGCGATAATACGGAGATGCGATCTTCACGGCTTCTTCCTGGCTGTCTCAAGTATAAAGGAGTTACATAGGTTTACGGTGATTGAGACAAGTGAAAATTAGTTGATTTTAGTGAACTATAATAAATATTTCACGGCAGAGGCGGTTTCTGGGACTTGAAAAGGGGAGGTTTACAGGAAGTTATTTTCATATATTTTGCTTCCCTTTTTCGCTAACTTGGCACCACCTATGGATGAAAATATGTTTTATAACTGTTACGTCCGATGTCACAATAGCGCACCATTTCATTTATCGAAAAAGAAGTAGAAAAAGACGGTTTTATAAGGCATTTATTTTACCCCAAAATTTAGTGACCTGAAAACGCCTATGATTTTTGAATTTGAAAAAGTGACCATCACATATCAATCCCCAATTCAATCTATATTGATCCCCATTAGTTGCGTTGAAATCGGTTGATAAACATGACAGCTGTGTTGGATCACAAATACCTATAATATTCGTCGTTTTTGCCCCCCTGTTGCCCCCCTATCAAAAATCTCGGATTTTTTTTTGATTTTTTGGAAATGTAAATCGTGTTGAGGGGAATCAGACGCCGTTTGATTTGTGAAAATCGGACGGGTAGATCTCGAGATCTCCGGGGGGACGGAATCCGCCCCCCCCCTGCCACTAATAGGGGTAACCAGGAGCCTGCCACTAATAGGGTACTTCTTAGGGAACTTCGCGCACCTTGCAGTCACAACCGCGAAATTGTGCATGTTAGTGAGGATCTAGGGTCCCACTATCGTATGAAAAATTTGCGTCGATACATGGTCACAAAAGTCTGGAATTCTACAAATTATTAATATGACGTGAATATCATAACTTGTAGGCGCCTCCCGGCTGCCACTGAACTGACTTTTTGCATTTGGGAGACACTGGCTCAGTGGTTATGGGGGGTCAGGTATTTTATAGATATTTAGAAGGTCGGTAGTGCGATACGAGGCAACGTCACTGGCGTGTTTTTCTATCTGCTTCATATGCTCAGCGCATCGCACTGCTGGGGCATTCCACAGTAAGACGACCAAAAAAATCAAATTTACCGTCCGACCATTTTAACTTTCTTGAAAAGTTGTGCACTGGGGGTTTCAAGGGTGGTGGAATACATTGGTGGTGACCAAGAAAAAATCCAGATACGGCCTTCCGTATTTTCGGCCTTCCTTCCAGAAAGGAATTATATATATTATATATATTATATATTAAGGAATTATTATACGGCCTTCCTTCCAAGTTCACCGTGCAGGCCTAATTCTGGCGACCAATAACTCCGAGACTAAAAAATAAATTTTGATAAACTTTCTTTTGTTTGGATCAGGATTAGTCGAAGAACAATTTGGCAATCACGGATTTTCGATTTTGTTTTTGATTTTTGTCACGGGACCTCGTGACTTAATTTTTGCACCGTGACCTTGACCTGTTCGAAACTGAAATTAAAAGTTTCGTCTGATGACGATTCGAGCTTCATTGATGTCCTTCGTACCAAAAGAAGGGGAAAAAACGAGTATTGCAATGCTGACATAATACGCTGTTAGAGCACCCATCGGTCGATAACTTCGCATCTACTTGACATACGCCTTCGAAACAAAGTCCAGAGTGACTCCTGACGACTAAGCCTCTCGGTTGGTGCCTGTTATACCTGTTATACCTGCGACTTTGCCCCCCCCCCCCGCAGGTAAAATCTGGTGGAGCCGCCCTCTGCCCCCCGTACCAGACAGGAGGCCCCCGGTACTAGATAAGAGGCCCCGGTGCTAGACAGGAGGACCCCGTACCAGGCAAGAGGCCCCCGGTACTAGATAAGAGGCCCCGGTGCTAGACAGGAGGCCCCCGTACCAGACAGGAGGCCCCCGGTACTAGATAAGAGGCCCCGGTGCTAGACAGGAGGCCCCCGTACCAGACAGGAGGCCCCCGGTACTAGATAAGAGGCCCCGGTGCTAGACAGGAGGACCCCGTACCAGGCAGGAGGCCCCCGGTACTAGATAAGAGGCCCCGGTGCTAGACAGGAGGACCCCGTACCAGACAGGAGGCCCCCGGTACTAGATAAGAGGCCCCGGTGCTAGACAGGAGGACCCCGTACCAGGCAGGAGGCCCCCGGTACTAGATAAGAGGCCCCGGTGCTAGACAGGAGGCCCCCGGTACTAGACAGGATGTCCCCGGTACCAGACAGGAGGCCCCGGTACTAGATAGGAGGCCCCGGTACTAGACAGGAGGCCCCCGGTACTAGACAGGATGTCCCCGGTACCAGACAGGAGGCCCCCGGTACTAGATAGGAGGCCCCGGTACTAGACAGGAGGCCCCCGGTGCTAGACAGGAGGCCCCGTCCCCGGTACTAGACAGGAAGACCCCGGTACTACATACACAGAAGGCCCCCGGTATGTAGTACCGGGGTCCTCCTATCTAGATAAGAGGACCCCCCGGTACTACATACACAGGAGGCTCCCGGTACTAGCTAGGACCCCGAGTACTAGACAGGAGGCCCCCGATACTAGACAGGAGGACCCCGGGTACTAGACAGGAGGACCCCAGGTACTAGACAGGAGGCCCCCGGTACTAGACAGGAGGCCCCCGGTACTAGACAGGAGGCCTCCGGTACTAGACAGGAGGCCCCCGGTACTAGACAGGAGGCCTCCGGTACTAGACAGGAAGACCCCGGGTACTAGACAGGAGGCCCCCGGGTACTAGACAGGAGGCCCCCGGGTACTAGACACACTCACAAAATCGCTACACACGACCCGGGTGTCAACTCCTGCCACAGGGGTTAATTTGGAAATATACTCATGCATGGGGTGTCATTGTTGATGCTTCGCTATGTCAGACACCTGCGTGGTGTGTCAGTGCCGGCCACCATCGCATTGTGTGTTCGTCACCGCTGCATGGGGTGTCGAGGTGTCGCAATACTCATGCGGGGGAGCCGATTGACGCCTCAGCCGGGCGTATTTCAGGAGTTCATCATCATCATCATCACGTGTATTTTTCAGAATTCAGAAAAACAAAACAAGACAAATAAATAATCGTGGTTAGATTTGTGCAAAAGAACACAATTCTTAAATTAAAGCACCTCTCTAAAATTACTGTTCGTTACTTAACATGAAAATATAAATAACTAACAATAATACATATCTCTATCCACTAACCGCCGCCACATCGCACCACATCCGCCACTCAGTAGTTGAATCGGCCGCCTCCAGGCGGCGCCACGTGCCGCCCGCCCCGCCGTCCGCTGCTGGGTGCTTTTAGGTCTGGAATCTTTTTGTTTTGATCAGAAATTTTTGGAACGATTTGGCAACTTCAATTCCTTCGTTTTCACTTAAATCAATACCATGAAGTAAAACTTCAAGCTTGTTTGAGTTATTATTTCGGGGGAAACTTGCCATTATTCGTGAAACTTGGTCGAAAAGTTCTGAGCGTAGCACGTTAAAGCGGGGACAATTTAGACAATTTAGTTCGTTCACTACTGGGAGAGGTGTGACGGTCGCCGCTGCTTGGGGTGTCGTGACGCAGATGCACGCAGACGACGGCGCGGCGTTGGCTGCGCGCGCACATAACCGCCGGCCGGCCGCGCCGCCGCGCCGGGTCAGTAGAGCAGTGACCTTGGGCGCGGCGAGTTGTGCATGGTGTGCGTGCGTCGACCGTTGTCAGTGTTCAAGTTGCCGTTGAGTTGCGAAAGGCTGTCAATCGTGCTGTCGTGATCGGAGTTATAAGTACCTAATTGTGAGTTGTGAGTGCGTTCTTTCGTGCGTTCTTTTGATCTTAGAAATGTACTTAGTTGTGAATTTGTGATCGATAAACACTAGGTATGATAGCGTCTATATGTTTCATGCCCTCCCGTCACAACCAATTGTATTTCTTATCCGGTCGGAGCTGCACCGACCAAGCTTCTATAAACATATGAATATACGTAGCTGACTGTTGATCAATAGTAACTATGATTATTTATGAGTATGCTTGATGATGCTGATTTGTGATGCTGGTGTTGATACATGGATCTGTTTACAATAATTAACGGTTTTGTTTATACAATGGTTTTGCACTGAAATGTACTAATTTTTAGTTGCTCAGATTGGGAAGGTTGGAGCCAGTGGTCAGAGTCAGGTCAGAGTGCTCAGATTGGCATGAGTCTTGCGAGTTGCGACACGTCTCTGAGCCGGCGCCCGGCGGCGGCCGCCGCCCGCCATGCGTCTACGGCACGACACCCCATGCAGCGGCGACCGTCACACCTCTCCTAGTGGTAAACGAACTCCCGCAATTCGCCCGGCTGAGGCGTCAATCGACACCCCCGCATAAGTATTGCGACATCTCGACACCCCATGCAGCGGTGACGTTACTCTTCTCCCAATGGTAAACGAACTCCCGCAATACGCCTGGCTGAGGCGTCAATCGACACCCCACGCATGCGTATTGCGACACCTCGACACCCCATGCAGCGGTTATCAAGGGTGTTCCGTTAAACCTATACACCCCATGCAGCGGCGATCACGGTTGTTCCGGTACACCTCCCTGAGTGCTAAACAAAACACCTTCCAGGCGACGTATTTTAGGTTGTGTGGGCATCACACGGGCTAGGGGTGTTGACACCCTGCGCAGGTGTTGATTTTTTGTGAGTGCAGGAGGCCCCCGGTACTAGATAGGAGGACCCCGGGTACTAGACAGGAGGACCCCGGGTACTAGACAGGAGGCCCCCGGGTACTAGACAGGAGGCCCCCGGGTACTAGAAAGGAGACTCCCCGGTACTAGACAGGAGGTCTCCGGTACTAGACAGGGTGCCCCCCGGGTACTAGACAGGAGGCCTCCGGTACTAGATAAGAGGCCCCCGGTACTATACAGGAGGACCCCGGGTACTAGACAGGAGGCCCCGGGTACTAGACAGGAGGCCCCCCGGTACTAGACAGGAGGCCCCCGGTACTAGACAGGAGGCCTCCGGTACTAGACAGGAAGACCCCGGGTACTAGACAGGAGGCCCCGGGTACTAGACACACTCACAAAATCGCTACACACGACCCGGGTGTCAACTCCTGCCACAGGGGTTAATTTGGAAATATACTCATGCATGGGGTGTCATTGTTGATGCTTCGCTATGTCAGACACCTGCGTGGTGTGTCAGTGCCGGCCACCATCGCATTGTGTGTTCGTCACCGCTGCATGGGGTGTCGAGGTGTCGCAATACTCATGCGGGGGAGCCGATTGACGCCTCAGCCGGGCGTATTTCAGGAGTTCATCATCATCATCATCACGTGTATTTTTCAGAATTCAGAAAAACAAAACAAGACAAATAAATAATCGTGGTTAGATTTGTGCAAAAGAACACAATTCTTAAATTAAAGCACCTCTCTAAAATTACTGTTCGTTACTTAACATGAAAATATAAATATCTAACAATAATACATATCTCTATCCACTAACCGCCGCCACATCGCACCACATCCGCCACTCAGTAGTTGAATCGGCCGCCTCCAGGCGGCGCCACGTGCCGCCCGCCCCGCCGTCCGCTGCTGGGTGCTTTTAGGTCTGGAATCTTTTTGTTTTGATCAGAAATTTTTGGAACGATTTGGCAACTTCAATTCCTTCGTTTTCACTTAAATCAATACCATGAAGTAAAACTTCAAGCTTGTTTGAGTTATTATTTCGGGGGAAACTTGCCATTATTCGTGAAACTTGGTCGAAAAGTTCTGAGCGTAGCACGTTAAAGCGGGGACAATTTAGACAATTTAGTTCGTTCACTACTGGGAGAGGTGTGACGGTCGCCGCTGCTTGGGGTGTCGTGACGCAGATGCACGCAGACGACGGCGCGGCGTTGGCTGCGCGCGCACATAACCGCCAGCCGGCCGCGCCGCCGCGCCGGGTCAGTAGAGCAGTGACCTTGGGCGCGGCGAGTTGTGCATGGTGTGCGTGCGTCGACCGTTGTCAGTGTTCAAGTTGCCGTTGAGTTGCGAAAGGCTGTCAATCGTGCTGTCGTGATCGGAGTTATAAGTACCTAATTGTGAGTTGTGAGTGCGTTCTTTCGTGCGTTCTTTTGATCTTAGAAATGTACTTAGTTGTGAATTTGTGATCGATAAACACTAGGTATGATAGCGTCTATATGTTTCATGCCCTCCCGTCACAACCAATTGTATTTCTTATCCGGTCGGAGCTGCACCGACCAAGCTTCTATAAACATATGAATATACGTAGCTGACTGTTGATCCATAGTAACTATGATTATTTATAAGTATGCTTGATGATGCTGATTTGTGATGCTGGTGTTGATACATGGATCTGTTCACAATAATTAACGGTTTTGTTAATACAATGGTTTTGCACTGAAATGTACTAATTTTTAGTTGCTCAGATTGGGAAGGTTGGAGCCAGTGGTCAGAGTCAGGTCAGAGTGCTCAGATTGGCATGAGTCTTGCGAGTTGCGACACGTCTCTGAGCCGGCGCCCGGCGGCGGCCGCCGCCCGCCATGCGTCTACGTCACGACACCCCATGCAGCGGCGACCGTCACACCTCTCCTAGTGGTAAACGAACTCCCGCAATTCGCCCGGCTGAGGCGTCAATCGACACCCCCGCATAAGTATTGCGACATCTCGACACCCCATGCAGCGGTGACGTTACTCTTCTCCCAATGGTAAACGAACTCCCGCAATACGCCTGGCTGAGGCGTCAATCGACACCCCACGCATGCGTATTGCGACACCTCGACACCCCATGCAGCGGTTATCAAGGGTGTTCCGTTAAACCTATACACCCCATGCAGCGGCGATCACGGTTGTTCCGGTACACCTCCCTGAGTGCTAAACAAAACACCTTCCAGGCGACGTATTTTAGGTTGTGTGGGCATCACACGGGCTAGGGGTGTTGACACCCTGCGCAGGTGTTGATTTTTTGTGAGTGCAGGAGGCCCCCGGTACTAGATAGGAGGACCCCGGGTACTAGACAGGAGGACCCCGGGTACTAGACAGGAGGCCCCCGGGTACTAGACAGGAGGTCCCCGGGTACTAGAAAGGAGACTCCCCGGTACTAGACAGGAGGCCTCCGGTACTAGACAGGGTGCCCCCGGGTACTAGACAGGAGGCCTCCGGTACTAGATAAGAGGCCCCCGGTACTACACAGGAGGACCCCGGGTACTAGACAGGAGGCCCCGGGTACTAGACAGGAGGCCCCCCGGTACTAGATAGGAGGCCACCCGCCGGGGGAGGAGAGGACCCCCCCCCCGGGGAAGGAGGCCTACCTGCGACTTTCCCCCTTCCCCCAGGTAAAATATGGTGGCGCTACCCCTGCCCACGGTACCAGACAAGAGGCCCCGGCACCCGTCAAGGGCCCCGTGCCGTGCCCCGTCAGAGGCCCCATTAGCTGAAAATGAATATAAATGGTCCAGCGAATCTCAAAATGGGAGGCCCCTTAATATCTACCCCCCCCCCCCCCCCCCTCCCATTTTACTACTCCCCGGATTTGGCCTACTTCATTTTGAGGAGGCCCCCATTTTCGATTTTTATATAATAAATAAATACACATCGAAATATGCCAGGGGGGGGGGGCTATCGCCCCCATCGCCCCCCCCCCCCCCCCCCTTGTACCCGCCCCTGAGCCTATCATGTGACAGCATGCCGTCTCGTTTGTGTTGATCCGTGATCAAGCCGACTGTCATGCCAACTCTTTCAAACAACGTGCTGCTGACGTGCAGGCAATCGGACGCGACCCTGCTGACCGCGACTCTGGCGCCCTACCAGGCCCGTCATATTGTCCCGACGGTCACAACACCAACGCGCTGACGAGCATCAGTCTATATTGTGGTATAATGTCGGTGGTTCACGGGGTTGACATCGATTGTTTAGCGTCTTCATTCCACGGCTAAAACTCTGACGCCTGCGACGGACTGAGGTGTCTTGGATTGCACACTACTCGAATGAAACGCGTGGTCAGCTACACACGCGCATTGGTGTTGCTGCATCACATGCCGTCCGATCTAATGCGGGGTATTTTGTTTGTCTCAACTGCACGGTGTCTCGAACTTGATTGATAATATATTTCCCTCGAGCTTCGACCTAACCGATGACCTTTAGTATTGCCTTGTAGATAAGCAGCAATGTATGCAGTGAAAATACAACACGATATTATCTGTGTTTACTTTTAGCCTCCGAGGTCACGTGATTTGACAGAACAAGACGGGCCTAACCGTGACCTCTTGACGAAGCCAACTGCGCCTGATTCATGCAGGACTGATCAGCTTTGTCACGGGTGAAGCTATATCGATGCGATAATGTCCTGGTTGTTGGTCGACTGGACACCGACAATCGGTCTGACAGTGTGCACGACGCCGGCCCGACGTTTCCACTGACCGTCCACGGGTGAAGCTATATCGATGCGATAATGTCCTGGTTGTTGGTCGACCGGACACCGACAATCGGTCTGACAGTGTGCACGACGCCGGCCCGACTGCGATAATGTCCTGGTTGTTGGTCGACTGGACACCGACAATCGGTCTGACAGTGTGCACGACGCCGGCCCGACGTTTCCACTGACCTAACCACTAACCGGTCTGTCCTGGTTGTTGGTCGACCGGACACCGACAATCGGTCTGACAGTGTGCACGACGCCGGCCCGACGTTTCCACTGACCTAACCACTAACCGGTCTGTCCTGGTTGTTGGTCGACCGGACACCGACAATCGGTCTGACAGTGTGCACGACGCCGGCCCGACGTTTCCACTGACCTAACCACTAACCGGTCTGTGTTCTGTTGCAGGTGAGTACCGATGTGTGTTGTGGCGAGGCCACGGCTCCCAGTTAAGGACACAAATTGGTTGCGGTAAGATCACGGCTTACATGTAAGTAGCGATCATTTTAGTTGGATCAGGGCTTCCCCTTCCCCTATCTATTGTCTCGTTGAAAATCTGTCCTTTCTGGTGAGAATCTTGTTCGTAGCCCTCGTAGGTTTCTATCAGGTCAATATGCATTCTATGTTTACAAGCAATAAAAGCACAAGTTAACTACTGAACGTGCCAATGGTCAATGGTCAATGGTCAATGGTCAATGGTCAATGGTCAATGGTCAATGGTCAATGGTCAATGGTCAATGGTCAATGGTCAATGGTCAATGGTCAATGGTCAATGGTCAATGGTCAATGGTCAATGGTCAATGGTCAATGGTCAATGGTCAATGGTCAATGGTCAATGGTCAATGGTCAATGGTCAATGGTCAATGGTCAATGGTCAATGGTCAATGGTCAATGGTCAATGGTCAATGGTCAATGGTCAATGGTCAATGGTCAATGGTCAATGGTCAATGGTCAAGGGTCAAGGGTCAAGGGTCAAGGGTCAAGGGTCAATGGTCAATGGTCAATGGTCAATGGTCAATGGTCAATGGTCAATGGTCAATGGTCAATGGTCAATGGTCAATGGTCAATGGTCAATGGTCAATGGTCAATGGTCAATGGTCAATGGTCAATGGTCAATGGTCAATGGTCAATGGTCAATGGTCAATGGTCAATGGTCAATGGTCAATGGTCAATGGTCAATGGTCAATGGTCAATGGTCAATGGTCAATGGTCAATGGTCAATGGTCAATGGTCAATGGTCAATGGTCAATGGTCAATGGTCAATGGTCAATGGTCAATGGTCAATGGTCAATGGTCAATGGTCAATGGTCAATGGTCAATGGTCAATGGTCAATGGTCAATGGTCAATGGTCAATGGTCAATGGTCAATGGTCAATGGTCAATGGTCAATGGTCAATGGTCAATGGTCAATGGTCAATGGTCAATGGTCAATGGTCAATGGTCAATGGTCAATGGTCAATGGTCAATGGTCAATGGTCAATGGTCAATGGTCAATGGTCAATGGTCAATGGTCAATGGTCAATGGTCAATGGTCAGTGATCATTTATGGGTGGCGTGACGTATGCCTCGCATTGAACAAACAACCACTGCTGGTTATGTGGTCCTTTGCGCACTTCTTGGTGCTTATTTGGTGTTTATACTAATGGTGGTAATCGAAACGTATTGGTAATAATGGATCAGTGGCAGCGGAAGAGGGAGCCAGGGGGCACCTGTCCCCCACTCAAGAAGATGGGGGATGGGGGGGGCAAACATGATTTTGCCCCCCCCCCCCCCCCAATCAATGTTTTATTTTTTTATTTTTTGTATTCAACTGTATCACCAACGGGATGAACCCAATGACAGGCGAAGTCAAATAGTTAAAAACGTAAACACATACACACAAATACAGCTACAAAAGTATAAATAAAAATACGATAACATAAACAAATATTAAAAACGCGTTACATGTCACGCAGACCATCATGCAATCCACACTTCTTCCTGGCATACTTCAGCACCTGCCACTTGAAGGAGCCATGGCCATCATCGAAAATGTCGGCCGGGACAGTCTTCTCTCTAAGGAAGTCGTTCGTGACCATTGGCAAGCGAGTGAGCATTCCATTCTGCACGATGTTGACACGAGAGTGAGGAACATTAACCTATTTGTAACAGGGGGGGCGGATTCCGCCCCCCCCCCCCCCCGCATGTTTTTCGCAGATATCTCCAGAACGGCTGGGAGCAGGCCCATGACATTTTAGGACTTTTCATAGAATTAAATACCGCATTTGGAGTCAAAATTTTGAGTTCTTAACCTAAACAGAGGCGGTTCCAGGGCCCAGTAAAAAAAATATGATTTATAACTGTTTTGTCTAATGTCACAATCACATACCATTTAATTTATCAAAAAACAACTTCAAAAAATGGTTTTATTACGCATTTACTTCACCCCCATATTGAGTGACCTGCACACGCCTATGATTTTTGAATTTTCAAACGTCACCGTCATATATCAATTTCAAATTCAATCTCTATCGATTCCTATTAGTTGTGTTACAATCTGTCGATAAACATGAAAGCTATGTTGGATCAAAAATACCACTAAAATTTGTAGTTTTTGCCCCCTTGTTGCCCCCTATCCAAAATTTAGATATTTGTATTATTTAGAAATGTAGATCGTGTTGAGGGAAACCAAACGCCGTTTCATTTTTTTTTAATCGGACGGTTTGATCTCGAGATCTCCGGGGAGGGGGTGGGCGGAATCCGCCCCCCCCCCCTGTTACAAATAGGGGTAGCCAGGAGCCTGTTACAAATAGGGTTAAGCAGGTTTTGTTAGCGTGTCGATCGGGCGGGCACGTGAAGAGAGAAGCTTTCGAGCAAACGCGGTGTCTCCATTTTGCTGCAATTTGTAAGAGGAGCCCTCCAACTTCCAAGAAGTTGGCAGAGTGCCCCGAGGTGCCCCCAGCCAGCCTGAGGGGCCCTCTATGGTCGACAGAAGACCCTCAGTCGACCTAAGGGGCCTTCAGTAGGCCTGAGGGGACCTGGGCCTGTCATGGGCCTGTCAGACGGTTCTTGCGACCATTTAGAGGCCCTGCAAAATGCAGTAGCCTAAATCCGAGGAGATACTATTTCACGCCATTTTTTGGGGCTCCCCCCAAAAACAATATAGCGTATATACATCGGACAACTGATTTACGCCGTAAGGTATTAACCTGCGAGTTACTGGGGTATATTTCATAACGCGACTTACTGGGGGGGGGGGCTATTTTTAGCCCCCCTATGATCTCCGGAACTACTGGACCGAATGTAAAAATTCAAACGGCATAAGCCCTGTAAAATTTATCGAGAGAAATATAATTTTGTTGACCTCGGGGTCACCGATGACGTCACAGCTCAGGTCAAGTACAAAATGTTTGCCGTGTCAAAAGGTCTCGATGGATGGAATTGTCGCGCAAAATTGCGATATTAAACGCATAAACTGTCGACAAATCGGTATCATTCGTGTGCCTGACACTTCTAAGTACCTTTCTAAGCTGTTTATGACCTTGGGTCAGGTCAAGGTCATCCGAGGTCATGAGGTCAAACTGCAGATTACGGTCATTATGCGTTGTAACACATGTTTATGGGTTTGTTTTTCGTCTAGAACGCGAAAAATGACCTTAGAACATTGTTTGTTCCATATAAATATAAGTAAAAAGCAAAAATGGAAATGCGTTTTTTATGCATAGTAATGCTGTGAGAAGTGGTCGATTTTTGTCATTTAAAGGTGATAACTCGGTCATTTTTAAAGATATCGACTTTATATTTGGTACACATATTCACCGCATACGTCTCGATCACAAATATTCCGGTTTTTGGATAATTTTGATTTTTTCTTGAAAATTTTGTTAAAAAACAAATTGGATTTCTCAAAATTTTGAATTTCGAAAAACCTCACAAATCCGAGATAACAGTTTGATAGCCCGGTCTATTGTTAGTAATCTGATGTATAACAATTTAGTTTATCTCAAATATCGTACCTTTGACAGCGTTTTCCGCAAACCATTATTTTGCAACAAAAACCGAAGAACATGACGTCACTCTGACGTCATTCCCGGTTGACCTATCATAGCCTCATATTTTTCCGTTTGCCAACATGTGTCGAATTGATGTGAGAGAAGGTACTGCAAGTTTGGTGACGATACCAGTGTTCGTTTAGGAGTTATTGCAAAAATAACGGGAGGGGGGGCAAAAAATAGCCCCCCCCCCCCCAGTAACTCGCGGGTTAAGTGGGATATTTTTAGTCCTTCAAAATACCCCATGGCCGTGGTGGAAACGGCCATATCTCAACCAAACATTGCTACAGTAGCAATGCCTGGTTGAGATATGGCCGTAGCATTAAATGCTACTACCGCTGCTAACTTTACGCCTACGATCCTCTGTTCCGGAGATCTTCAAATTGGCTGACGCGTAAACCAGAACTGTTGAACGTCCGTGAAGTTAGCGACTTATTCAGCGACTTATACAGCGACGGATTCAGATTTGGTCCAACCTCGACCCAAGGTCAATCCTGGCACGCTGATCACGAATATGATCTTCAGTTTGCTGTTCAAGGTCATCTTCAAGATCAAATTCAAGGTCAAATGACGGGGTACCAATAACGTCCCGAATTTATTGCCGGATCCTCCTAAAAGTGGTCTCAGATGATAGACAGGGTCCACATCCAGAGGCGTCGCTACCGGGGGGGGGGGGGGTCCGGGTGCCCCGAACCCTCCCCCCCCACACACACACACTTTTTAGCGGGCGCCGAAGGCGTCCCCTCAAAAGGTGGGTCTGTTCTGGGTTTTGAGAGGGCGCCGGAGGCACCTGCTAAACAAAACTCACCAAAAAATAAAACTAAGGAAAAACTAAAAAGCCACTAAAAAAATCCACGCCAGTATATGTGTGTGCGCCCCTATGCCAGTGAAGGCCCAAGCCAGTGGCGTACCGAGTATACGATTATTCAGGGCATGACCTGTTCCTTTGGACCCGAAGCGCCCATACAAAGCTGGCGCTCCTCCGATCAGTGACGGCGCCCCTCCGGCCAGTGACGGCGCCACTCTAACTAACTTTGCCGCACGGGTGATATCAGGAAGAAGAAAGTTCAGCCAGTCTGCGGACGTCCGGGCGGCGCTGGGGTGGCTTGGTGCGGAGGATCTTGTCAAATATCATACGCTCGCACTACTACACAAAATTCGCTTGCATCATGCACCAGTGTCCATTTCAATCTCCATCCAAACACACCGCGAGGCACGAGTTCGGAGAACCCGCAAAGATGACGATCTACGTCTGCCATCTGTCAGGACAGAGACTGGGAGGCGCCGGTTCTTGTATCGTGGACCTATGTGGTACAACGCGCTTCCGGTGGAAATGCGCGCAATGTCAGTCGCAGGTTTCCTTCGCGCTCTCAAACGACTTTTACTGGATGCGGGTGACTGAGCGATCCTGGTTACCATCACATTGTCATTGTCTCTGTCGCTTTTATCATGTTCATTTTAGCCGGTCTATATGTCTAATGTCTGCATGTGTCCCTACAATGTACTTTATAATCTGACGAAAGGCAAGGAAGAGCCACCATTGCGTGGATTTGCCGAAATAAATGGTATATACACTCCGGCCAGTGAGGACGCTCCCCCGGCCAGTGACGGCGTCCCCGGCCAGTGAGGGCGCCCCCTGCCATAGACGGCGCCTCTCCGGTCCATGACAGCACCCTCCGGCCAGTGACGGCGCCCTTCCGACCAGTGACGGCGCCCCCCTCCGGTCAGTGAAGGTGCCCCTCCGGCCCGTGACGGCGCCCCTCCGGCCAGTGACGGCGCCCCTCTGGCCAGTGACGGCGCCCCTTCGGCCAGTGACGGCGCCCCTCCGGCTAGTGACGACGCCCCTCCGGCTAGTGATGGCGCCCCACAAAATGTTAAAGGTACGAAGAGCACGTGCGGAAGGAGAGGGGCGCCGTCTTGGGGCACCGAGAGGGGCGCCGTCCCCCTTGCAAAATTTTCGCCAATATTGGTGGCGCCCCTGTCGATCGGGTGGCGCCCCTCACTCAAGGCAATGACCTGGTCCTTCGTGAATTTATGCGCACGCTACTGGCCCAAGCTCATGTGCGCCCCTCTCCCAAAATTTGGCGCCCCTTTATAACAGTTGTGATAGCGGCAAGATGCCTTCCGAGGGCGGCAAGATGTCTTCCGAGGGCGGCATGATGCCTTCCAAAGGCGGCAAGACGTCTTCCGAGACCTTCCGAGGGTGGCAAGACGTCTTCTGAGGGTGGCATAATGCTCTCTGAGGGCGGAAAGATGTTTTCCAAGGACGGCAAGATGCTTTCCAAGGACGGCAAGATGTCTTCCGAGGGCGGCATGATGCCTTACATGGGCGACATAATGCACTCTGAGGGCGTCAAAATTCCTTCCCAGGGCTGCAAGATGTCTTCCAAGGGCGTCAAAATTCCTTCCCAGGGCTGCAAGATGTCTTCCAAGGGCGGCATGATGCCTTCCGAGGGTGGTAAGATGTCTTCTGAGGCCTTCCGAGGGCGGAATAATGCGCTCTGAGGGTGGCAAGACGCCTTCCGAAGGCGGCAAGATGTCTTCCGAGGGCACCATGGATCATGATGCTTTCCTAGGGTGACATAATGTGCTGTGAGGGCGGAAAGATGCCTTCCGAGGACGGCATGATGCCTTCCAAGGACGGCATGATGCCTTTCGAGGGCGGCAAGATGTCTTGCGAGGGCGGCATGATGCTTTCCAACTCAGCACGGATTAAGTTTCCTATTCAAATGGTGGGGCCACTGCCCCGCCAACTTCCCGCTTTGCCCCACCAACTTTTGTCAGATTTGAACGGTCCCTGGCGTTAAAATGACCATTTCTCACTTCAAACATGCAAAACAACCAGACAATGTGATAGTTTGCCCCACCTTCTTTTATCTGCAAAGCTCCACCCATACCACCGAGGCCGACGAGATACCTTCCGAGGGCGGCATCATGCGTTGTGACTGTGCACTGTGCAGTCGGCGCCCCTGCTGCTTCGCGGGGTGCTGCCCCTGAGAGTGCAGGTGTCGCCCCCCGAGTCGTGCGTGCCGGCGGCACCCCTTTGGATCGGAAATGAGGCCCCTTTTGAACTGGAGATGACAACCCTAACAGCCGTGTCCTCCCCCTCCCGAAATCATGAAGTGTGTTTTCTGGTTGTGCGCCTGGGCCGATCCCTCTGATTATTCACCACTGTACCCGTCATTATACACCGAAGCGCTCGGTACCATTTGAATGTCTGTGCGATTTACCGTTTACAAGTTATTGGCTGATATTTCCTTTCTTTCCTTTATAAATTTCCTTTAATTTTGTCTTCATTGTGAAATCTGTTTACGGTAGCGCAGTTGCTATAGCAGAATACCGACATAAACCGCGATGTTTTGTTTTACGTCGCGTGATTTTTAGTTCAGACCTCACAGGCAGTCATGAATATGTGAGTCCAGACTGGTTATTGATTCGATTCTGATTGAATCGATTGGAATCGTTCAATCAAAATCCCTTGAATCAAATAAGAATCGATTCACCACTGGATTTTTGTTATTTATAAATCATGATTGAATCAAAACCCGCATAGAAACAAGGCCGATTTAATCAAAAAGACTGTGCAATGCTATTTCAATGGTGAGTCAAACGTGATTTGATCACAAAAGGTTTTGATTCTTTGAATCGGAAAGAATCGTGTCTCAAAATGGTTATCCACAAATAAAACGGTGACTGAATTATTAATATTCCAAAACTAATCGTGATTGAATCCTTCCAAAAAAGGTGAATCAATAACCAGTCTGATATATGTCCAATGTTAATGTGCAATGTGCAGTCCTTGCACAAGCGTGCGGCTGTGCGGGTGTATGTTTGTAGTTGTCAAAGCTGTATTTTTTCGATTGAAAACCAATACAAAATGTAATTGCCCGCTGCGTAACGTCGACATTTATATTCGATATTTTGTCTTGATTTGTTGATATCTATATATTTATGGTTCACCACCTCACCTCTTTTTATGTGAAAGAGGAACCGGAAAATTAAGCAAGTGAAATCGGGGGTGGATCTATGAGGCAAGGGGCCACCCCCCCCCCCCCCCCCCCCCTCCGAAAGGTCCTGAAACCATGATTTGTCCACCCCCCCCCCCTTGAAGATCTTGAAGATCTTGATCTTGAAGTTGACTTTGAGCAACAAAATGAAGGTCATATTCGTGATCAGCGTGCCAGAATTGACATTGGACCGAGGTTGGGCCAAATCTGAATCCGTTGCTGAATAAGTCGCTAACTTCACGGACGTTCAACATTCCTGGTTTACGCGTCAGCCGATTTGAAGATCTCTGGAACGGAGGATCGTATGCGTAAAGTTCACAGTGGCAGTAGCAATGCTTGGTTGAAATATGTCCGTTTCCACCACAGCCATGGGCCACGACTGCAGGGCTAAATATCCCACGAAATAACCTACGGCGTAAATCAGTTGTCCGATGTATATACGCGGGGGGGGGGGGGGGGGGCTTTGGCCGTGGGAGGGAGCCCTTTGGCCCAGGGGCCCCCTGGGTTTATTTTCCCCCCATCCGAAAATACTTTCCGCCGCCACTGTAATGGATGGCAGCAGTACTGTATTGACAATTATTAATGTCTGGTTGCGAGATACGAAGTATCCAATGACCAGACAAAGTACATAGTTCTCGGTTCTGTACTGTTCTGTTCAGTTCTGCTTGGTTCTGTTCACAAAACGGTTTGATGTGGCTGGCTATGTGATCGTTGACTGCAGCATGCAGCAACGTGAACCCGCGCGCGACCGGGGTCTCAGCAGAACACCATTGACCGGGGGGGATATTGCCCCTCGTTACCTCCGGAATCAATGATCGCAGCGAGACGCGCAACGCGGCATTCGAAATCTCTCAATGAGACGCATCTAAAGCATACTCGAAATTTTCGAATTGAGGTCACATCAGGTCGAGGTCGGGTCAAAGGTCAAAATGGAGGCATTTGAGTTTATGGACCATGCTTTCCATCCAAAGCCTTTGATTGCGACCATGATCACCTATAATCCTCCCAAAGGTATAATGCACACCCCGCATGACCTAAATTGAGATTGTTGGCAAAGATCAAGGTCAAGGTCAGGTCACAAAAGTTCACTATACGCAAACAAAATCCGACAGTCATGCAATACATGTTTTATGGGCTATTTGACACGTATAATTCGATAGTGATGGTCATTTTACCATCTAATCTCATTCAAGTGAAGTTAGTGTCAAGCTTAGGTCAGGTTCCGGTCACATATGGTCAAAATTTGAAATTGATCAATATAAATACAAAAGGCATGTCTCTAGACCAATTTAGTCTCATAAATACCGTGCTGCCATTTATTTGTCTGTATCTGGTCAATACAGGCCAATAAACGCAATTGCACAATATGTCGTCATGAGTTACTCATACTTAGGGAGCCATAAGTCAGTCAAAAAAAGATATTGCTTTGAAATTTGGTTTTGGCATTGTCCATATGTAGTTTTCTTACATATATTTCGTTTTTAACATCTTTAACATTTTTATTTCGTGGGCATTTTTCCAATCAAAATGTGTTTTTTTTTTTGGGGGGGGGGTAAAAAAACAATATTTTCAAACATCCGAGATAGCCATTTAGTAGGCCTTGCAATTTGCTATCTTTTGACATTTTGTATTGCATTTTTCTCAAAAAGTGGCATTTTTATTTATCGACGAAATTAGCCGTTTAAACGAAGGATTAGTGCGCTGAAAAGTTTCTGAAAGATTCTGAAAGTTTTGAAAAATTACACAACTTTTTACATGCGACTTTTGGCTAGAAATGTCCCTAATAATTTTGTAATATGTTTTGTAAGAATAAAATATGTTGATAAAATTGCGGTTTGGTGGTAATAAGCAAGATAAGTATTGATAGAATCTTCCTGAAACTTTTCAGGAAGATTATATCAATACTTATCTTGTTATTACCACCAAACCGCAATTTTGTCAATATATTTTATTCTTACCAACATATTCCAAAATTGTAAGGGACATTTTTATTCAAAAATCACATGCAAAAGTTGTGTAGTTTATCAAAACTTTCAGAATCTTTCAGAAACTTTTCAGCGCAATAATCCTTCGTGAAAACGGCTATTGCTCCATTTTCTCACAGAAGATGGCAAATTGATGTGGAAGAAGGTACCCAAAATGTCACGTTTATAGCTCCATTGTGTTTTGAGTTATCGCGAAAATTCGTCAGGGGGGGCAATATTTGCCCCCCGGTCAAGCGCAGGTTAAGGATTCATCCTGTGCTTCTTTTATACAATAAATCATTGTCGAGAGTCAATGTTGCAATGAAAAGAGAGTCTAGTCACAATGAAAATATATTGTCACACACATTACATGTTATATATGTTATGTGCTCTCGATCTCAGCGACTTCTCGGTTCCGGTGATGTAGAGGCCTGGTTCCGGTGATGTAGAGGCCTGGTTCCGGTGATGTAGAGGCCTGGTTCCGGTGATGTAGAGGCCTGGTTCCCTGGTGATGTAGAGGCCTGGTTCCGGTGATGTAGAGGCCTGGTTCCGGTGATGTAGAGGCCTGGTTCCGGTGATGTAGAGGCCTGGTTCCGGTGATGTAGAGGCCTGGTTCCGGTGATGTAGAGGCCTGGTTCCGGTGATGTAGAGGCCTGGTTCCGGTGATGTAGAGGCCTGGTTCCGGTGATGTAGAGGCCTGGTTCCGGTGATGTAGAGGCCTGGTTCCGGTGATGTAGAGGCCTGGTTCCGGTGATGTAGAGGCCTGGTTCCGGTGATGTAGAGGCCTGGTTCCGGTGATGTAGAGGCCTGGTGTGATGCCACGATGTATTGAGCACAGACCCACGTTCGTCCAGACTGACTCAACCGAACACTGACATGACCTGCGCTGACTGCGCCGACCAAACACGCATATGGCATCACTACGGTGGTACGTGAGGCAAGAGGAAACCCTTCACCGGACAGACAAATAACTCTGCACCTCACATCTCCCCTCCCCCTCAAGACCGAAGCAATAGGAATATTGCACAGGTCCACATGCATTGCAAGTACTAAACTTAGTAGGTATTTCACTGCATGACATACTATCACGTCAGTTGGCCTTCGGTCACTTCCATTGATCCCGGAGATACAGTACAAGCATAGCCGTGAACGACGCTTCAATAGATTATTGAACAACATAAAATAAATTATAAAATGTCCCTTCTTTTGCAGGACACATACCGAGGTATGGTCTTGGTCCCTAAATGAACGCATAACATGCCATAACATAGGGTAACACATAGGGTACATAGGTAACATAGGGTAATAACATGCCATAACATAGGCTCGGAGACGCAACACATAGACGTGCAGCACACACGTTCCGTAGCCACTAAGAAGGTACAGTTCGGTTGACGACGCGCACGATCGCTGCGACGCGGCGGAGGCGGCGCGGTCACCGGAGGAATTATGTTGGTGATCACATTTAAATTTGAATGAATAAATACAATAAAATAAACCACTTTTGGCGTAAACGATCTGCCTTGTTTCATGTTTGTAATGATCGCTCGCTGGCGTCAGCAGAATAGCTCCGAACTTTCTGACCTTTACCAGAACACTGAATTCTGAGATTACACTTACTATGATTCCTCGTATGCTTCGGAAAATATATTGCCCATTAAGTTTATCCCGTACGAGCCATCAGCTTTATGTTAATGTGCAATGAAGTGCTCTTCTGGATTTCAGCAATTAATTTGTATTTCGATGGGAAGTATCGCGTTGAAGTATCGTTAAGATATCGTTCGATTTGTCATGGTAGGATCTAATATGTACTTTATTTGTATCAGTTATCGCATGGTGAAATTAAAAATGTAGCTACAATGAGTTATTTCATATCCTTGTACTGTCAGTGTAATATGACGACAATGGAAACGTAATATATCTTTTTCTTGTTTTATTTTGTAGAGTAGAATGTATGTATGTGGACTTCACTAATCAACATATTAAGTGCACCTGTATTGAGCGTGAGAATCAAGGCACCGGCCCCGGCAACATTCACACCGGAAACGTTACCACCAAAACATTAAGAGCACACAGTCTCATTGTCATTGGGGTCACATGACCTTTCATAGTATGTAAGACATAAGGCGAATGTCAAACTTTGCTCTTGTGTTTCATGGCACCAAACATGAATGTTCGAATAAATGTGTGTCTAAATCGTTGTAAACATAAATGCCATGTTTATCAGATTGTCAGAGATGTAAGTAATAAACTCCTGAGCTTTGGAACTGGGCCAGCAGTGTCTGTGCGCCGCAGCTAAAGAACCATTATTGGTAAAGAAGAACAGTTTTTCCAATGAACCATTCCTGGGCACAATTCTCTGGTATTCATCCGATATAATTCACACAAGACCGCTACTTCCGAGAAGATTGGCTTATAGATCGCGCAAACAAACCATTCGCCGCGTATTTCTGGCAACACATAAAACTTCAGGGATTAATATATAGTTATTGATACTAGCGAACACTGATAAAAGCAATCTCCGTGCGAGCTATAGATCAATGCCCCAGCCGACGGTAATCTAAAGAGTATGAACCGGGACCATTTCGCGGGGCAATGCGCTGCGAAATAGATCCTTTGTGAGAACGGCTGAAAAGCAAGCGGCTTCAAGAAAAATGATTCACCAAATTAACTCTATAGTGAATTAAGCTTGGTGCATAAGGCAAATGTAAACCGTGGTATATATCATAAGGAGTACCTATAGTTAATGAAAATAAACACCGACATGATCTCATAGAGTGCTGTGGAGGCGCTTTTTGTTCGTATTTAGCAACAACAAGCGGTCCCGCTTGCTTCGCTGCGCGAAGAGGCGACGCCATTAGCGTCGGTTGTGCCGGTAACTTATTTGGGGTTACACTAAATCGTTCGAAAATTGCATCTATCAACCTGTCAAACGTCTGTCAAACGGGAGTGCGTTTCAAGCGCAGCATGTTCTTCGAGAATAGTTATTTTGAAACCAATATTCGATGGCTATTTACCGGCCCGAATTACGCCGCCAAAAATTGGTATTATAACGTTTTATTATAACTTTATTTATAATTTTTATGTTTGTAAATACGTGTAAATTATGGGTGAATATTGGTCAGAAATGACTGCGCTTCACAGCTGTATAACTGTAATCGTACAAGTCCCTCAGGGTTTGACGGCATGGCGGTGTAATCAGACATTTTTTTTTAAATTGTCAAATGTTATATCCCAAGTCGATTTAAATGCATAAATACTGATCGGTAAGTTTCAGTTTTGCATGCATTATAAAGCCCGCAGATTTGTCTACGCGATTGAAAATGCTTCATCACTTTACATGCGCTAGGTTCCGAGTTCTGACTTTAATCATGAAAAAACGTTGTTAAACCATGAAATGTAAATTATTTCGTTATTGACTTTGCACGTGCGACGCGCTGCTCGCCGACCCACATTGCATACGCCAGTCGGTTCATTTACGCCTGTGTTTATCCCGTGCCGATTGGACTGTAAATTACCGAGATATCAACCTGGGATTGCATCTGTGTTTCACGTTTATTCGCATTTTACACACATTTTGCTCGTTTTTTTTCTGCATGTTGAACCAATGGAAAACATGCTGTTCTGGCGCGTGCTGGTTCTGGTTCTGGCGCGTGCTGTAACCAACATCGGCATCGGAGCGAATTGATTTTTTTCCATGGATCGTCACAAAGCATGACACTGTCGTGTGTGCACATTTCACCGTCATCGGTGCTGCCGTCTGTGCTGTGCGTGTGGCTAAAGAAATGAGGACACACACACGTACGGCTAGAAAATTAGTGATATAGACAAGCGGTCCCCGCTTGCTTCGCTGCGCGAAGAGGCGACGCCGTTGGCGTCGGTGGTGCTGTTGACTTATT
>JAXIVJ010010149.1:0-48368 GCA_036785665.1 Chirona hameri
CG
Source organism: Chirona hameri (assembly GCA_036785665.1). Classification (NCBI taxonomy): domain Eukaryota; kingdom Metazoa; phylum Arthropoda; class Thecostraca; order Balanomorpha; family Balanidae; genus Chirona; species Chirona hameri. The sequence continues at coordinate 3 of JAXIVJ010010149.1, forward strand.
GCCACCGCAAAAGCAGGGCGTTCCCTGGCGTTTCCCGTGGAAAATAAAAATGGTTAAGCGTTTCCTGTGATTTTACTGTTCACGCCAAACTGCTCAGAAACTTTATGGAGATTTATGCTGTGCATATTCAAAACACAAGCCGTCATCTTATATCATCTATGTCATCTTATGTCATCTTTATACCATCTACAAGCACATGTTCGAGGTAGGCTCTGTTTCGGCTGAGGCACAGCTCAGCCTTCTGCCTCAGGCTCACCACCGCTTACGGGCACATGTCGGCGGGGATGGCCCACACTGCAGCTCCCACGGCTTCTCTTTAGTTGCTTTCTGATCTGGAGATTCTTTTTGAACACCTATAACTCTTTCAGGTGCCTCGACAGGAAGTAGTCAAGTAGTCGGATCCGGAGACTGCCCTCACTTAAAACACTGCACAAGAAACAACTTGCAAAATGCGCCGTGTCCTCAATGTGCTTCTGAAAGTGATTTTGTCGGGCCAGAGCTCGTATGGATAGATATCTAGATCCTCCCTAGGATCCGTTTGGCTGAAGCGATCCGTTAAAATGCCTTTTGAACTTCCGCTAAGATTATTGATTTGGTCGCAATGTATAATTCTACAATTTTAGTTTTATGCTTGTTTCTGTAAAGCATGGATACCATAATTATGGATAGGTATCATACGCGATTAGTGACCACAGACGGTACTAGCTGTCGTTTTGTAGTACGGGAAACGGCCTACCGCGGGGACGTTCCCACATATGTGGGCACACATTACCAGGCAGGTCCATAGGTGGAACCAGCATGTCATAAGTGCTTGTTAGAGCTTCCCGAATGAATTTAAACTTAATTTGGTTCATCCCCACAATCACCGGAAGGCGAGAAACCATGCGACGGGGCGGCCGTCTGAGCGTTGCGGCCTGCCACGGGGCGGGCGGTATACTAGCTGTCGTTTTGTAGTACGGGAAACGGCAGCGGCTGCGCGTGGGTCGCCGATAACAATAGAAATGGGGGGTGTTACCTATCCATATTTACTTTATCCATGGCCGTGTGATTACAAAATGAAATGACATTCTGATTCAATTATCCGTTTCACGTGCTTTAATTTCCGTGCGATAAGTATGCTGTTTTTTCTGTTGAACCTCCATATCAAAACTAAATGTGTCAACTGAGCTGCTCAAGACTACCCTCAGGTAACTTTCTCGCCTGTACTATTGCCATCTGACGTCACGACCAATCAGAGAGCAGAATGATAAATTTCGTAAATATAATTAATTATTTTAAATACTGACAATTTGGCGAAATTTATAGGAAAGTGACACTTTAGCTAATATTTGTTATTAATTTGCTTTTCATCAAATACATAAAAAATAGTGGATTAGGTAACCTGCAACTAGTCCATTAAAATCATTGACACATCACAAATTATGTCGTCTCAGTTTCATCCTTGGTCTGGGAGCCTGGACTCTGCCTCATGAATCGCTCAAGATATGGAAGGTTGATGTCACAAGAAGTGATACTAAATGAGCTTTCATTTCCATTTGTATTGTACCACATGTTTTGGCATGTACATTAACACACAGTAGGGCCGTTGTTTTGGCTACTCCGTTGACCCCGATTTTGGTTGTGTTTTATGGAGTCTTTTCGAGGTATACCACTAATAAACACTGAAATAAATGCAGGCAAATGTTTTAGTAGTAAGACGAATATACCTAAAAGTTTGTTAAGACTGATCATGTTTGATTGTTAAAAGAGTTGTCGGTTTACAAAGCCTTTCAAAATCATTGCCATACATGAGTGGTACGACAATAATGATGAATGAGTATTGCAATAAAAAGCGATTTTGACAGATTTTGGGACAACAGATTTTAATATTTTTGTTTGTTTGTAAGATAATGCAAAAAATGCGATAATTTTCCCAATAAGCTCCTTCAAAAACTACCCTTATCCTGTAAAACCAGCATGATTTTCGTTGGATTTTCAGCAGGATAGCTCGTCTGCTGTAGGTACCCTTTACAATTTATTGATTTATTTATTGTACATCTTGGAGCATCCACAGGCGACTGTGGCTATTAAGCTCCCGCGTCAGTGTATGGGACAAATAGCAGAAAACACGGGCGTACATAAACACACACACACACACACACACACACACACACACACACACACACAAAACACATACAAACACACAAGTCACCGTCCGGTGCAATGTAGGTGCACTTCATCGCTGCATGAGGTGGCGTTTTAGCGACGATTTAAAATGGCTGGTCGTCATGCCTTGGAGTTCGATGGGCAGTCTGTTGTACTGCATGGCTGCACGATAGCAAAACCTTCGCTTCCCTGCTTCTGTGCGAATGCTGGGTAAGCTTAGGTTGGCTGTTTTGCCTAGTTGTGCGCTCTCGCATTTCCTCGTTGCGATGAAACATCCTGCAATGGCGGTAGGCTCCTCCGTACAAACTACCTTGTGCAGAAGCACCAGCGTATCATGGGATGACAGATCAGTGGCCGACAGCCATCCCAGCGCATCTCGCACATCCGCCACATGGTCGTATTTGCGACGGCCAGAAATTACTCGAGCAGCAAAGTTAATTATCTTTTGAATGCAGCCAAGATTCTTCTTTGTGCAGTTTCCGTAAACTGGCAAACAGTAGCGGATGTGCGAGAGCACCAGGGCGTTCACAATTGTCACGATGGTGTCGGCTGGTAGTTGGTGACGCGCATGGCTCAGTCCGATTAGCGTACCAAAACACTTTCTGGTGAGGACCGTCACATGGTCGTCCAAGTGAGGCATGGGTCAAAGATCACGCCTAGGGTTCTTCACCTTTTGGCATGGTTTCAAAACTGCATCTCTGAATTTAACGCTGATGTCGGGCAGGTCACGCAGATTCTGGCGACTACCAAATGCCATAAGCTGCGTCTTTCCGGCATTGACCTTCAGACCATTGGCTGCAAACCAGTCACTCAGAGCATCCAGAGTGCAGCGGCTGGGGTCAGCTCACGCCGTGACGTGACGTGACGTGACGTGAGGTTATGGTAACGGCCGGCTCTGGACCGACGGCAGACGTGAGCCGGGTGTATCACCACAGAACAGTCACGGCGAGCCGCGCTCCGGGGCCATAAATGACGGCTAATGTCAGATTCGTGTCCGCAGTGTGGCTCCTCGCGTGTGATAAGACCTCGGGATCAGTTGTATTTGCTGGTATTAAGGTTAATATGATGCTGATGGCTATCATAGGTGAATGAAATGAGCCGGTAACTATTTACGTACGCCTACATGCTCCGTCATATGAACCTTACGAAGAGTGCATCTTGCTCGTAAACAAATGTGAAAGCGGCACTGAAACAGTCTGCTATTTTAAATTGTCGATATAGGTTTTTACAATACCGATTAGACTGAGTTAAAATGTTTTCGGTTAACAAATATATCCGTGACCGAAACAAGTTACGTCATCATAAGAGCGCGTTACCGGATACAAGTCCTAAGTGGCACGAGTGACTTTGCCATGGATCGCTTATACAGCTGATACACATATTGCGGTGTGATATGCCGTGGCAGCAGGCATTGCGAACATGTTTCATTTCAGTGGCTTTCTTTATAGCCTAATGAAAAACCTATATCGACAATTTAAAATAGCAGACTGTTTCAGTGCCGCTTTTACATTTGTTTACGAGCAAGATGCACTCTTCGTAAGGTTCATATGACGGAGCATGTAGGCGTACGTAAATAGTTACCGGCTCATTTCATTCACCTATGATAGCCATCAACATCATATTATCCTTAATACCAGCAAATACAACTGATCCCGAGGTCTTATCACACGCGAGGAGCCACACTGCGGACACGAATCTGACATTAGCCGTCATTTATGGCACCGGAGCGCGGCTCGCCGTGACTGTTCTGTGGTGATACACCCGGCTCACGTCTGCCATCGGTCCAGAGCCGGCCGTTACCATAACCTCACGTCACGTCACGTCACGCCACGTCACGTCACGTCACGTCACGGCGTGAGCTGACCCCAGCCGCTGCACGTGACGCGGATGTGAAGGAGACCGGGTCTAGGTCTCGGTCAGCTGGCCCTTCACGGCCCGTCACGTCACGTCACGTCACGTCACGACGTGAGCTGACCCCAGCCGCTGCACGTGACGCGGCTGTGAAGGGGACCGGGTCTAGGTCTCGGTCAGCTGGCCCTTCACGGCCCGTCTGGCCGTCTGCCGACGACCTGCTGACCGCGTCCCGCCGTTAATCCCCCAGCCGGTCGGTCCCGGCCGGCCATCACTCAGTGGGACACGGCGCGCCAAGCAAAGTGTCCAAGGCCGAAGGGCCACTGCACTGTTCTCTGGCATGTTCTGGCTGAGCCGCAGCGATGCTCCGAAACCGCAGCCAGATGCGTTTGTAACTAATACCCGTGTCGCTATCGGCATCGCTGATTAGGTGATTACTGAGGTCAGATTATTAATGGCTGGATTCAATTGGATGGCCGATACAAGTAATTCAGTAGGAGGTCAGGCATTGTGCATGTAACCCGTTATATTCTGTTAAGAATTAAGTGAAGTTCAGGTGGGAGACATGCTATGTATTTTTACACGCCTTTGCTGCCTTGTTTTAGGTATACCATACATATTAGAGCTTTGCGGTTTGTAGTGATAACGACCGTAATCTTTGATTTGTCTTCAGCTGAGAGGAACTGAATGATCTTGTTTCCATTTTATGATCATTTCCTTGCTAAACGTATGTCGCATTCGCCAGACTTTTCAATTAAATGCACATAATTATATATTTGTAGATGTGTACAACTTTACTGATTGGCAAGCTCGAAATACCCTTCATCGAAAAATCATTTTGCCTAGATTGGCATATCGTGCAGCACTTTTTTCAGCAGAACCGAAATCCGGTGGGCTGCATTTGTGTAGCAGTTGTATGTATTGTGTTTGTGTCCTTTGGCCTTTAACTCTTGAAACATTGCATTTTTGTCCTTAAAATGTCCCTTTGTGCCACAACTGTTACTAGCATAAAGGCTGTCATTAAAAGCTATGGACTACCCACAATGCTGATGCACCCACCGCTAGGTTTCGAATATTTTGACAGTTTTTTTTTACACATCCGCAATCTGCATGTGGTTGTCAATAACTGCATCCAGCGCGAAAACAACATAAGCAACATTGTATGCATGCAGGTCTGAGTTCTAGCACACACGTAGATAAATACTACCACAAAATTTACGGAACAGATATTCCAGATTCTGACTTTGAAAAACGAGTGCTTTTAGGTCCGTTTAGAAGTGAATAGATTAGTTCGGTGCCTGAGGTGTGGGCAACACAATGCTGAAACGGCCATTGTGACAAGCATATGAGGAGCGCGGGACACAAACTCTTTAAATTTTTGGCCGACGGAAGTACGACCATGTATCGGATCTGCTGGGGAGGCTGGGGTGGCTCGGAGCGGAGGGAATGGTCACTTACCACACGCTGTGCATCACGCACAGGGTGCGCTGCTGCGGCGAGCCTGAACAGCTGGCTGCGAGTCTGTCCACCGTAGCAGAGGCCCGCGCTACCGAGCGGGCCACGCGACAGGACCACATGTTGTTTGTTCCCCGGTCTCGCACGGTGATGGGACGGCGGCGTTTTGCCTGCCGGGGACCAGCGCAGTATAACACTCTGCCACGCGACCTTGTAGGACTGCCCGTGCCGCTGTTTCGTCGCCAGGTGCGGCGACATCTCGCTGCCGCTCCGCGGGCACCGGACTGACCGACCCGGCGCTTCTCACCGTCATGCCGGCGGGTTTTAGTTGACTGATTGTATGGGTGTGTGAGTATGTGTTCGCGTGTGTCAGTGTTTTTTATTCTTGTTTTTACTTGTGCGATTTTATTGTATGCTTTTTCTGACCATGGTTCCTGTGTTTTTAACTTATGACGAGAGGTTATAATAGCCACAGGCACATGTGAACGACCTTAATAAAAGTCTGTATCTGTATCTGTATAAATGTCATAACGTGAAATGTAACGTCATTAAAGCGAGAACGGCACTATAGTTTAAAGGTCGAACGAGGGGATTAATTTGTGTATCACAATAATACTGTAACGGTGCAACTCGGGCTCTGCAACATTGGATCAGTAAACAAAAATTGCAAACACAAAATCAATCAAAATTTCAATGTTTCCGTGCAGACTCTTTTCTGGACTTGTTCGGGTCGCCGATTGCATTGGCGTTAAAATCAGCGCTCTAAGACTTCATTTGCAATATTTAGAGCGTATTGCAACATTTTGCAACTATTTGCAACATTTCGCAAATTAGCGTGCGTGGGTTTCTTGACCTCGCGGATCGATCTACTGTAACGACGATCCGCTATTCCTTGTGTTTTTTTCGGAATACCCGCGAATGTACATGAATTTCAAACAGTTGCAATGGCGCTTCGCCCGGCCTCGTACATAATATTTTTGTTTGATGAGACTCACGAATGGTCAGCCTCATCAAACAAATATTCTGTACCAGGCCGGGCGAAGCCAACTTTTGAAATTAATGTACATTCGCGGGTATTCCGAGAGAAAAAACCACAAGGAATAGCGGATCGTCGTTACTGTAGATCGATCCGCGAGGTCAAGAAACCCACGCACGCAAATTTTCGAAATGTTGCAAATAGTTGCAAAATGTTGCAATACGCTCTAAATATTGCAAATGAAGTCTTAGAGCACTTAACGCCATTGCAATCAGCGGCCCGAACAGGTCCAGAAAGAAGTTTGTACGGAAAAATGGAAATTTTAATTGATTTTTTCCATTTTTTTTTATGATACAGTGTTGCAGATCCCGAGTTGCACCGTTACAATACTAGTTGGGTGTTCAGAGAAATATCCATTTTAAAGGAATTGAAAACCCTGGAGGGCAGGAAATGGTTCGGCAGGATATTGCTCGTTGTTGAATTTCGATCATCATACTCAGATTACACACATACTCAGATTTTAAAGCTCAGTATTTTATGATTGATTTATCGATTAGTGGCATCGACTAGTGGCAGTGATTTATTTATTCCCTTTCATGGGATTCCGAATTTTTTCAACAGTGATCCCGCCATTTCAGCGCAAACATGAACCATTTGGGATCGTTTTGGTTCTATTTTTGTAAACATGTGCTGGTCAGCGTTATTTTTCGATTTGGTGATTGCATTGATCATTTTCCATATATCTTTAATGCAACGTGATTGTGTCTTCTCAATACATTGTTATTTTTAACTGTTGCTTGGCACTTTATATGTAACGATTCACAAATTATCCTGGGGCGACATAATGGTACTTTGGTACTGTGATACCGGTATTGGTACTGTGATACCGGTATTGATACTGTGATACCGGTATTGGTACTGTGATACCGGTATTGGTACTGTGATACCGGTATTGGTACTGTGATACCGGTATTGATACTGTGATACCGGTATTGGTACTGTGATACCGGTATTGGTACTGTGATACCGGTATTGATACTGTGATACCGGTATTGGTACTGTGATACCGGTATTGATACTGTGATACCGGTATTGGTACTGTGATACCGGTATTGGTACTGTGATACCGGTATTGGTACTGTGATACCGGTATTGATACTGTGATACCGGTATTGGTACTGTGATACCGGTATTGGTACTGTGATACCGGTATTGATACTGTGATACCGGTATTGGTACTGTGATACCGGTATTGGTACTGTGATACCGGTATTGGTACTGTGATACCGGTATTGGTACTGTGATACCGGTATTGATACTGTGATACCGGTATTGGTACTGTGATACCGGTATTGGTACTGTGATACCGGTATTGATACTGTGATACCGGTATTGGTACTGTGATACCGGTATTGGTACTGTGATACCGGTCATACATACCGGTCGGGCTGTGACGCTGACTACACACGACCCAAGGCGTCACCCGCCTCAGCCCCAAGGTGTCACCCGCCTCAGCCCCAAGGTGTCACCCGCCTCAGCCCCAAGGTGTCACCCGCCACAGCCCAAGGTGTCACCCACCTCAGGCCCAAGGTGTCACCCGACTCAGCCCCAAGGTGTCACCCACCTCATCCCCAAGGTGTCACCCACCTCAGGCCCAAGGTGTCACCCGCCTCAGCGCCAAGGTGTCACCCGCCTCAGCCCCAAGGTGTCACCCGCCTCAGCCCCAAGGTGTCACCCGCCTCAGCCCCAAGGTGTCACCCGCCTCAGCCCCAAGGTGTCACCCGCATCAGCCCCAAGGTGTCACCCGCCTCAGCCCCAAGGTGTCACCCGCCTCAGCTCCAAGGTGTCACCCGCCTCAGCCCCAAGGTGTCACCCGTTTCGGCCCCAAGGTGTCACTCGCCTCAGCCCCAAGGTGTCACCCGCCTCAGCCCCAAGGTGTCACCCGCCTCAGCCCCAAGGTGTCACCCGCCTCAGCCCCAAGGCGTCACCCGCCTCAGCCCCAAGGTGTCACCCGCCTCAGCGCCAAGGTGTCACCCGTCTCAGCCCCAAGGTGTCACCCGCCTCAGCCCCAAGGTGTCACCCGCCTCAGCCGACGCACGTGACATGAAAACCTCATGATTTCTTCATGGAACGTTTACTGAGACCGTAATAGACATTAATTAAACATGTCTGGATAATTCGAGAGTCGAGAGACATTAATTAGACATGTCTGGATAATTCGAGAGTCGAGAGACATTAATTAGACATGTCTGGATAATTTGAGAGTCGAGACATTAATTAGACATGTCTGGATAATTCGAGAGTCAAGAGACATTAATTAGACATGTCTGGATAATTCGAGAGTCGAGAGACATTAATTAGACATGTCTGGATAATTCGAGAGTCGAGAGACATTAATTAGACATGTCTGGATAATTCGAGAGTCGAGAGACATTAATTAGACATGTATGGATAATTCGAGAGTCGAGAGACATTAATTAGACATGTCTGGATAATTCGAGAGTCGAGAGACATGATAGACATTAATTAGACATGTCTGGATAATTCGAGAGTCGAGAGACATTAATTAGACATGTCTGGATAATTCGAGAGTCGAGAGACATTAATTAGACATGTCTGGATAATTCGAGAGTCGAGAGACATGATAGACATTAATTAGACATGTCTAGATAATTCGAGAGTCGAGAGACATTAATGAGACATGTCTGGATAATTCGAGAGTCGAGAGACATGATAGACATTAATTATACATGTCTAGATAATTCGAGAGTCGAGAGACATTAATTAGACATGTCTAGATAATTCGAGAGTCGAGAGACATTAATTAGACATGTCTGGATAATTAGAGAGTCGAGAGACATTAATTGGACATGTCTGGATAATTCGAGAGTCGAGAGACATGATAGACATTAATTAGACATGTCTATATAATTCGAGAGTCGAGAGACATTAATTAGACATGTCTGGATAATTCGAGAGTTGAGAGACATTAATTAGACATGTCTGGATAATTCGAGAGTCGAGAGACCTTAATTAGACATGTCTGGATAATTCGAGAGTCGAGAGACATTAATTAGACATGTCTGGATAATTCGAGAGTCGAGAGACATTAATTAGACATGTCTGGATAATTCGAGAGTCGAGAGACATTAATTAGACATGTCTGGATAATTCGAGAGTCGAGAGACATTAATTAGACATGTCTAGATAATTCGAGAGTCGAGAGACATTAATTAGACATGTCTGGATAATTCGGGAGTCGAGAGACATTAATTAGACATGTCTGGATAATTCGAGAGTCGAGAGACATTAATTAGACATGTCTAGATAATTCGAGAGTCGAGAGACATTGATGAGACATGTCTGGATAATTCGAGAGTCGAGAGACATTAATTAGACATGTCTAGATAATTCGAGAGTCGAGAGACATTAATTAGACATGTCTGGATAATTCGAGAGTCGAGAGACATTTGGTTATTCGCTCAATACATGTGGCTCATGCTCGGGGCTGCTATGGCAGAGATAAATACTACAACAAAATAGGCTAACTTATCGATATCGAGCAGGGGTGTAGTTTTCAATCCAGTTGAGGGGGCTTCAGCCCCTCCCCTCAACTTGTTAGTCAGCCCCTTCAACTTAAAAGCAGATATTTTACATACAGCAACAATAACAATGGAAAAGATAAAGAAATACCAAGACAAATTACGAATTGAAATAAGATACTGTATTGTATATAGAACGAAACCGTTATTCATGATGGGGAAATTGGATAAGAATAAACTCTTTTGGTATGCTAGTCTGGACCTGAGTTCAGCCCCCCCCCCTCGGCTGATTTTGAGAAGCCAAGCCTCTGATCTGGAGTGGTGTTTTTAAACTTGCGTCGCAAGTTGCATTATTGGGTCATGTCTTACCGTGTTCTGGCTAGTCAGGCGGTGGTCAGTCACGCGTACTATATCGTGTAGCAATAAGCCAAACCTAGAACAACGCCCTGCACGAAATTACCGAACGTTTTGCAACGACAAAGTTGGTGTCTCCCAGTTGTGTTTAGCGTGGTGCAAGGTGTGTTTAGCGTGGTGCAAGGTTTTACCGTATCCGGAGGAATAGTGAGATAACCGAGTGGGCGCGAAGCGCACGAGAGGTCTTCCGTCTACCAGGTGGAAAATATACGCATGAGCGGCCCGACCGTAGTCATGGTTTTCAGAGGCTTATTTCTTGGTAACTACTCGGGTGATGTGCCTGGAAATTTGCATTCAATAACGTTCATGTTGTAAAAGTATCGTAAAAAGTATCGTAAAAAGTATCGTAAAAGTATCGTACAAAGCTTTGAAATTATACGTTGTCAGATTTAGGAGCAGCTCGCGCCGACTTACAATTCTGTTTTCACTTTGAAGCCCATTGGCAAAACCCAAACACTCGACTTATTTCTGCCATGGCCTCATCCCCTCGGGTCCAGATAACGATGAAGACTCATGGCCGCCTCATATTTCAGCTGCCATACAAGTTTTCTGCATAAGCGAAGTATGTTCTGGATTCCGAGGACATCCCGACATGATGGCTGATGCACTAATTGTAAAGTAGATACCAAGTTGTATAAAAGTGTCACGTAAAATATACCTAGTTATATAAAATGGTATGTTCTGGAGTCCAGAACATACGCAGTTTATCTTCCAAATTTGCGGCTCAGCTGAAGGACGGGGTAGCAGCAAACCTGACCGTCAACGAGACCTGACTGGTGGAGGGGAGGCCATGACGGCAATAAGTCGATTCCGTTGATTCCACGGAGCACAAGTCTGTTCGTGACTGCGCGCAGCACGAATTGCAGCCAATACAGTCAGTAAGTAATTTGTCGTGTCCTTTTCAACTTAAACCAAAGCTCTTAAGTGTAACTTCACATTGGACGTTGTACTGATTATTTTTGCACTGCCACGACACATCAGCAGAAGACATTGTGTTGTATTGCAGTTTTAGTACTCCTAGAATGTGTACTGGTACAACTTTTGGTGATATTGCCTTTGTCTTGGTGTTTTGTTGGTGCACGCTATTGCAGTCTAACGTTTGGTGTTATTGTTGTGTGCGGTACTGCAGTCTCCAGGGTCTGGTGTTACTATTGTGTGTGCTACTGCAGTCTCCAGGGTTTGGTGTTACTGTTGGGTATGCTACTGCAGTCTCCAGGGTTTGGTGTTACTGTTGGGTATGCTACTGCAGTCTCCAGGGTTTGGTGTTACTGTTGTGTGCAGTAAGGCAGTCTCCAGGGTTTGGTGCTACTGTTGTGTGCAGTAAGGCAGTCTCCAGGATTTGGTGTTACTGTTGTGTCCAGTAAGGCAGTCTCCAGGGTTTGGTGTCACTGTTGTGTCCAGTAAGGCAGTCTCCAGGGTATGGTGTTACTATTGGGTGTGCTACTGCAGTCTCCAGGGTTTGGTGTTACTGTTGTGTGCAGTAAGGCAGTCTCCAGGGTTTGGTGTTACTGTTGTGTGTGCTACTGCAGTCTCCAGGGTTTGGTGTCACTGTTGTGTGCAGTAAGGCAGTCTCCAGGGTTTGGTGTCACTGTTGTGTCCAGTAAGGCAGTCTCCAGGGCATGGTGTTACTGTTGTGTGTGCTACTGCAGTCTCCAGGGTTTGGTGTTACTGTTGTGTGCAGTAAGGCAGTCTCCAGGGTTTGGTGTCACTGTTGTGTCCAGTAAGGCAGTCTCCAGGGTATGGTGTTACTGTTGTGTGTGCTACTGCAGTCTCCAGGGTTTGGTGTTACTGTTGTGTGCAGTAAGGCAGTCTCCAGGGTTTGGTGTTACTGTTGTGTCCAGTAAGGCAGTCTCCAGGGTTTGGTGTCACTGTTGTGTCCAGTAAGGCAGTCTCCAGGGTTTGGTGTCACTGTTGTGTCCAGTAAGGCAGTCTCCAGGGTTTGGTGTTACTGTTGTGTGCAGTAAGGCAGTCCCCAGGGTTTGGTGTTACTGTTGTGTCCAGTAAGGCAGTCTCCAGGGTTTGGTGCCACTGTTGTGTGCAGTAAGGCAGTCTCCAGGGTTTAGTGTTACTGTTGTGTGCAGTAAGGCAGTCTCCAGGGTTTGGTGTTACTGTTGTGTCCAGTAAGGCAGTCTCCAGGGTTTGGTGCCACTGTTGTGTGCAGTAAGGCAGTCTCCAGGGTTTAGTGTTACTGTTGTGTGCAGTAAGGCAGTCTCCAGGGTTTGGTGCCACTGTTGTGTGCTACTGCAGTCTCCAGGGTTTAGTGTTACTGTTGTGTCCAGTAAGGCAGTCTCCAGGGTTTGGTGTTACTGTTGTGTCCAGTAAAGGCAGTCTCCAGGGGTTTGGTGTTACTGTTGTGTGCAGTAAGGCAGTCTCCAGGGTTTGGTGTTACTGTTGTGTGCAGTAAGGCAGTCTCCAGGGTTTGGTGTTGCTGTTGTGTGCAGTAAGGCAGTCTCCAGGGTTTGGTGTTACTGTTGTGTGCAGTAAGGCAGTCTCCAGGGTTTAGTGTTACTGTTGTGTCCAGTAAGGCAGTCTCCAGGGTTTGGTGTCACTGTTGTGTCCAGTAAGGCAGTCTCCAGAGTTTGGTGTTACTGTTGTGTGCAGTAAGGCAGTCTCCAGGGTTTGGTGTTACTGTTGTGTGCAGTAAGGCAGTCTCCAGGGTTTGGTGTTACTGTTGTGTGCAGTACTGCAGTCTCCAGGGTTTGGTGTCACTGTTGTGTGCAGTAAGGCAGTCTCCAGGGTTTGGTGTTACTGTTGTGTCCAGTAAGGCAGTCTCCAGGGTTTGGTGTTACTGTTGTGTGTGCTACTGCAGTCTCCAGGGTTTGGTGTTACTGTTGTGTCCAGTAAGGCAGTCTCCAGGGTTTGGTGCCACTGTTGTGTCCAGTAAGGCAGTCTCCAGGGTTTGGTGCCACTGTTGTGTCCAGTAAGGCAGTCTCCAGGGTTTGGTGTTACTGTTGTGTCCAGTAAGGCAGTCTCCAGGGGTTTGGTGTTACTGTTGTGTGTGCTACTGCAGTCTCCAGGGTTTGGTGTTACTGTTGTGTCCAGTAAGGCAGTCTCCAGGGTTTGGTGTTACTGTTGTGTGCAGTAAGGCAGTCTCCAGGGTTTGGTGTTACTGTTGTGTCCAGTAAGGCAGTCTCCAGGGTTTGGTGTTACTGTTGTGTGTGCTACTGCAGTCTCCAGGGTTTGGTGTTACTGTTGTGTGCAGTAAGGCAGTCTCCAGAGTTTGGTGTTACTGTTGTGTGTGCTACTGCAGTCTCCAGGGTTTGGTGTTACTGTTGTGTGCAGTAAGGCAGTCTCCAGGGTTTGGTGTCACTGTTGTGTGTGCTACTGCAGTCTCCAGGGTTTGGTGTTACTGTTGTGTGCAGTAAGGCAGTCTCCAGGGTTTGGTGTCACTGTTGTGTGCAGTAAGGCAGTCTCCAGGGTTTGGTGTCACTGTTGTGTGCAGTAAGGCAGTCTCCAGGGTTTGGTGTCACTGTTGTGTGTGCTACTGCAGTCTCCAGGGTTTGGTGTTACTGTTGTGTGCAGTAAGGCAGTCTCCAGGGTTTGGTGTCACTGTTGTGTGCAGTAAGGCAGTTTCCAGGGTTTGGTGTCACTGTTGTGTGCAGTAAGGCAGTCTCCAGGGTTTGGTGTTACTGTTGTGTGTGCTATTGCAGTCTAACGTTTGGTGTTACTGTTGTGCCTCGTAAGGCAGGCTCCAGGGTTTGGTGCTACTGTTGTGTCCAGTACGGCAGTCTCCAGGGTTTGGTGTTACTGTTGTGAATGCTACTGCAGTCTCCAGGGTTTGGTGTTACTGTTGTGTGCAGTAAGGCAGTCTCCAGGGTTTGGTGTCACTGTTGTGTGCAGTAAGGCAGTCTCCAGGGTTTGGTGTCACTGTTGTGTGCAGTAAGGCAGTCTCCAGGGTTTGGTGTCACTGTTGTGTGTGCTACTGCAGTCTCCAGGGTTTGGTGTCACTGTTGTGTCCAGTAAGGCAGTCTCCAGGGTTTGGTGTCACTGTTGTGTGTGATACTGCAGTCTCCAGGGTTTGGTGTCACTGTTGTGTGCAGTAAGGCAGTCTCCAGGGTTTGGTGTCACTGTTGTGTGCAGTAAGGCAGTCTCCAGGGTTTGGTGTCACTGTTGTGTGCGGTAAGGCAGTCTCCAGGGTTTGGTGTCACTGCTGTGTGCAGTAAGGCAGTCTCCAGGGTTTGGTGTCACTGTTGTGTGCAGTAAGGCAGTCTCCAGGGTTTGGTGTCACTGTTGTGTGCAGTAAGGCAGTCTCCAGGGTTTGGTGTCACTGTTGTGTGCAGTAAGGCAGTCTCCAGGGTTTGGTGTCACTCTTGTGTGCAGTAAGGCAGTCTCCAGGGTTTGGTGTCACTGTTGTGTGCAGTAAGGCAGTCTCCAGGGTTTGGTGTCACTGTTGTGTGCAGTAAGGCAGTCTCCAGGGTTTGGTGCCACTGTTGTGTGCAGTAAGGCAGTCTCCAGGGTTTGGTGTCACTGTTGTGTGCAGTAAGGCAGTCTACAGGGTTTGGTGTTACTGTTGTGTGTGCTACTGCAGTCTCCAGGGTTTGGTGTCACTGTTGTGTGCAGTAAGGCAGTCTCCAGGGCTTGGTGCCACTGTTGTGTCCAGTAAGGCAGTCTCCAGGGTTTGGTGCCACTGTTGTGTGCAGTAAGGCAGTCTCCAGGGTTTGGTGTTACTGTTGTGTGTGCTACTGCAGTCTCCAGGGTTTGGTGTCACTGTTGTGTGCAGTAAGGCAGTCTTCAGGGTTTGGTGCCACTGTTGTGTCCAGTAAGGCAGTCTCCAGGGTTTGGTGTCACTGTTGTGTGCAGTAAGGCAGTCTCCAGGGTTTGGTGCCACTGTTGTGTCCAGTAAGGCAGTCTCCAGGGTTTGGTGCCACTGTTGTGTGCAGTAAGGCAGTCTCCAGGGTTTGGTGCCACCGTTGTGTGCAGTAAGGCAGTCTCCAGGGTTTGGTGTCACTGTTGTGTGCTCTACTGCAGTCTCCAGGGTTTGGTGTTACTGTTGTGTGCAGTAAGGCAGTCTCCAGGGTTTGGTGTCACTGTTGTGTCCAGTAAGGCAGTCTCCAGGGTTTGGTGTCACTGTTGTGTGCTCTACTGCAGTCTCCAGGGTTTGGTGTTACTGTTGTGTGCAGTAAGGCAGTCTCCAGGGTTTGGTGTTACTGTTGTGTTTGCTACTGCAGTCTCCAGGGTTTGGTGTTACTGTTGTGTGCAGTAAGGCAGTCTCCAGGGTTTGGTGTCACTGTTGTGTCCAGTAAGGCAGTCTCCAGGGTTTGGTGTCACTGTTGTGTGCTCTACTGCAGTCTCCAGGGTTTGGTGTCACTGTTGTGTGCAGTAAGGCAGTCTCCAGGGTTTGGTGTCACTGTTGTGTGCAGTAAGGCAGTCTCCAGGGTTTGGTGTCACTGTTGTGTGCAGTAAGGCAGTCTCCAGGGTTTGGTGTCACTGTTGTATGCAGTAAGGCAGTCTCCAGGGTTTGGTGTCACTGTTGTGTGCAGTAAGGCAGTCTCCAGGGTTTGGTGTCACTGTTGTGTGCAGTAAGGCAGTCTCCAGGGTTTGGTGCCACTGTTGTGTGCAGTAAGGCAGTCTCCAGGGTTTGGTGTCACTGTTGTGTGCAGTAAGGCAGTCTCCAGGGTTTGGTGTTACTGTTGTGTGTGCTACTGCAGTCTCCAGGGTTTGGTGTCACTGTTGTGTGCAGTAAGGCAGTCTCCAGGGTTTGGTGCCACTGTTGTGTCCAGTAAGGCAGTCTCCAGGGTTTGGTGCCACTGTTGTGTGCAGTAAGGCAGTCTCCAGGGTTTGGTGTTACTGTTGTGTCCAGTAAGGCAGTCTCCAGGGTTTGGTGTCACTGTTATGTGCAGTAAGGCAGTCTCCAGGGTTTGGTGTTACTGTTGTGTCCAGTAAGGCAGTCTCCAGGGTTTGGTGTTACTGTTGCGTCCAGTACGGCAGTCTCCAGGGTTTGGTGTCACTGTTGTGTCCAGTAAGGCAGTCTCCAGGGTTTGGTGTTACTGTTGTGTCCAGTAAGGCAGTCTCCAGGGTTTGGTGTTACTGTTGTGTCCAGTATGGCAGTCTCCAGGGTTTGGTGCCACTGTTTTGTCCAGTAAGGCAGTATCCAGGGTTTGGTGTTACTGTTGTGTGCAGTAAGGCAGTCTCCAGGGTTTGGTGTCACTGTTGTGTGCAGTAAGGCAGTCTCCAGGGTTTGGTGTTACTGTTGTGTGTGCTACTGCAGTCTCCAGGGTTTGGTGTCACTGTTGTATGCAGTAAGGCAGTCTCCAGGGTTTGGTGCCACTGTTGTGTCCAGTAAGGCAGTCTCCAGGGTTTGGTGTCACTGTTGTGTGCAGTAAGGCAGTCTCCAGGGTTTGGTGCCACTGTTGTGTCCAGTAAGGCAGTCTCCAGGGTTTGGTGCCAATGTTGTGTGCAGTAAGGCAGTCTCCAGGGTTTGGTGCCACTGTTGTGTGCAGTAAGGCAGTCTCCAGGGTTTGGTGTCACTGTTGTGTGCTCTACTGCAGTCTCCAGGGTTTGGTGTTACTGTTGTGTGCAGTAAGGCAGTCTCCAGGGTTTGGTGTCACTGTTGTGTCCAGTAAGGCAGTCTCCAGGGTTTGGTGTCACTGTTGTGTGCTCTACTGCAGTCTCCAGGGTTTGGTGTTACTGTTGTGTGCAGTAAGGCAGTCTCCAGGGTTTGGTGTTACTGTTGTGTTTGCTACTGCAGTCTCCAGGGTTTGGTGTTACTGTTGTGTGCAGTAAGGCAGTCTCCAGGGTTTGGTGTCACTGTTGTGTCCAGTAAGGCAGTCTCCTGGGTTTGGTGTCACTGTTGTGTGCTCTACTGCAGTCTCCAGGGTTTGGTGTTACTGTTGTGTGCAGTAAGGCAGTCTCCAGGGTTTGGTGTTGCTGTTGTGTCCAGTAAGGCAGTCTCCAGGGTTTGGTGTCACTGTTGTGTGCAGTAAGGCAGTCTCCAGGGTTTGGTGTCACTGTTGTGTGTGCTACTGCAGTCTCCAGGGTTTGGTGTCACTGTTGTGTGCAGTACGGCAGTCTCCAGGGTTTGGTGTCACTGTTGTGTCCAGTAAGGCAGTCTCCAGGGTTTGGTGTCACTGTTGTGTGCAGTAAGGCAGTCTCCAGGGTTTGGTGTTACTGTTGTGTGCAGTAAGGCAGTCTCCAGGGTTTGGTGTCACTGTTGTGTGCAGTAAGGCAGTCTCCAGGGTTTGGTGCCACTGTTGTGTGCAGTAAGGCAGTCTCCAGGGTTTGGTGCCACTGTTGTGTGTGCTACTGCAGTCTCCTGGGTTTGGTGTTACTGTTGTGTGCAGTAAGGCAGTCTCCAGGGTTTGGTGTCACTGTTGTGTCCAGTAAGGCAGTCTCCAGGGTTTGGTGTCACTGTTGTGTGCAGTAAGGCAGTCTCCAGGGTTTGGTGCCACTGTTGTGTGCAGTAAGGCAGTCTCCATGGTTTGGTGTCACTGTTGTGTGCAGTAAGGCAGTCTCCAGGGTTTGGTGTTACTGTTGTGTCCAGTAAGGCAGTCTCCAGGGTTTGGTGCCACTGTTGTGTCCAGTAAGGCAGTCTCCAGGGTTTGGTGTTACTGTTGTGTGTGCTACTGCAGTCTCCAGGGTTTGGTGTCACTGTGTGTCCAGTAAGGCAGTCTCCAGGGTTTGGTGTTACTGTTGTGTGTGCTACTGCAGTCTCCAGGGTTTGGTGTCACTGTTGTGTCCAGTACGGCAGTCTCCAGGGTTTGGTGCCACTGTTTTGTCCAGTAAGGCAGTCTCCAGGGTTTGGTGCCACTGTTTTGTGCAGTAAAGCAGTCTCCAGGGTTTGGTGCCACTGTTTTGTGCAGTAAGGCAGTCTCCAGGGTTTGGTGTCACTGTTGTGTCCAGTACTGCAGTCTCCAGGGTTTGGTGTCACTGTTGTGTGCAGTAAGGCAGTCTCCAGGGTTTGGTGTCACTGTTGTGTGCAGTAAGGCAGTCTCCAGGGTTTGGTGTCACCGTTGTGTCCAGTAAGGCAGTCTCCAGGGTTTGGTGTCACTGTTGTGTCCAGTAAGGCAGTCTCCAGGGTTTGGTGCCACTGTTGTGTCCAGTACGGCAGTCTCCAGGGTTTGGTGCCACTGTTGTGTGTGCTACTGCAGTCTCCAGGGTTTGGTGTCACTGTTGTGTGCAGTAAGGCAGTCTCCAGGGTTTGGTGCCACTGTTGTGTCCAGTAAGGCAGTCTCCAGGGTTTGGTGCCACTGTTGTGTCCAGTAAGGCAGTCTCCAGGGTTTGGTGCCACTGTTGTGTGTGCTACTGCAGTCTCCAGGGTTTGGTGTCACTGTTGTGTCCAGTAAGGCAGTCTCCAGGGTTTGGTGTTACTGTTGTGTGTGCTACTGCAGTCTCCAGGGTTTGGTGTCACTGTTGTGTCCAGTACGGCAGTCTCCAGGGTTTGGTGCCACTGTTTTGTCCAGTAAGGCAGTCTCCAGGGTTTGGTGCCACTGTTTTGTGCAGTAAGGCAGTCTCCAGGGTTTGGTGCCACTGTTTTGTGCAGTAAGGCAGTCTCCAGGGTTTGGTGTCACTGTTGTGTCCAGTACTGCAGTCTCCAGGGTTTGGTGTCACTGTTGTGTGCAGTAAGGCGGTCTCCAGGGTTTGGTGTCACTGTTGTGTGCAGTAAGGCAGTCTCCAGGGTTTGGTGTCACTGTTGTGTCCAGTAAGGCAGTCTCCAGGGTTTGGTGTCACTGTTGTGTCCAGTAAGGCAGTCTCCAGGGTTTGGTGCCACTGTTGTGTCCAGTACGGCAGTCTCCAGGGTTTGGTGCCACTGTTGTGTGTGCTACTGCAGTCTCCAGGGTTTGGTGTTACTGTTGTGTGCAGTAAGGCAGTCTCCAGGGTTTGGTGTCACTGTTGTGTGCAGTAAGGCAGTCTCCAGGGTTTGGTGTTACTGTTGTGTGCAGTAAGGCAGTCTCCAGGGTTTGGTGTCACTGTTGTGTGCAGTAAGGCAGTCTCCAGGGTTTGGTGTTACTGTTGTGTGCAGTAAGGCAGTCTCCAGGGTTTGGTGTTGCTGTTGTGTGCAGTAAGGCATTCTCCAGGGTTTGGTGTTACTGTTGTGTGCAGTAAGGCAGTCTCCAGGGTTTGGTGTTACTGTTGTGTGCAGTAAGGCAGTCTCCAGGGTTTGGTGCTACTGTTGTGTCCAGTAAGGCAGTCTCCAGGGTTTGGTGTTACTGTTGTGTCCAGGGTTTGGTGTTACTCTTGTGTGCAGTAAGGCAGTCTCCAGGGTTTGGTGTTACTGTTGTGTCCAGTAAGGCAGTCTCCAGGGTTTGGTGTTACTGTTGTTCCAGGGTTTGGTGTTACTGTTGTGTCCAGTAAGGCAGTCTCCAGGGTTTGGTGTTACTGTTGTGTCCAGGGTTTGGTGTTACTGTTGTGTGCAGCAAGGCAGTCTCCAGGGTTTGGTGTTACTGTTGTGTCCAGTAAGGCAGTCTCCAGGGTTTGGTGTTACTGTTGTGTCCAGGGTTTGTTGTTACTGTTGTGTCCAGTAAGGCAGTCTCCAGGGTTTGGTGTTACTGTTGTGTCCAGGGTTTGGTGTTACTGTTGTGTCCAGTAAGGCAGTCTCCAGGGTTTGGTGTTACTGTTGTGTCCAGGGTTTGGTGTTACTGTTGTGTCCAGTAAGGCAGTCTCCAGGGTTTGGTGTTACTGTTGTGTCCAGGGTTTGGTGTTACTTTTGTGTCCAGTAAGGCAGTCTCCAGGGTTTGGTGTTACTGTTGTGTCCAGGGTTTGGTGTTACTGTTGTGTCCAGTAAGGCAGTCTCCAGGGTTTGGTGTCACTGTTGTGTCCAGGGGTTGGTGTTACTGTTGTGTCCAGTAAGGCAGTCACCAGGGTTTGGTGTCACTGTTGTGTGCAGTAAGGCAGTCTCCAGGGTTTGGTGTCACTGTTGTGTGCAGTAAGGCAGTCTCCAGGGTTTGGTGCCACTGTTGTGTGCAGTAAGGCAGTCTCCAGGGTTTGGTGTTACTGTTGTGTGCAGTAAGGCAGTCTCCAGGGTTTGGTGTTACTGTTGTGAATGCTACTGCAGTCTCCAGGGTTTGGTGTTACTGTTGTGTCCAGTAAGGCAGTCTCCAGGGTTTGGTGTCACTGTTGTGTGCAGTAAGGCAGTCTCCAGGGTTTGGTGTTACTGTTGTGTGCAGTAAGGCAGTCTCCAGGGTTTGGTGTTACTGTTGTGTGCAGTAAGGCAGTCTCCAGGGTTTGGTGTTACTGTTGTGTGCAGTAAGGCAGTCTCCAGGGTTTGGTGTCACTGTTGTGTGCAGTAAGGCAGTCTCCAGGGTTTGGTGTCACTGTTGTGTGCAGTAAGGCAGTCTCCAGGGTTTGGTGTCACTGTTGTGTGCAGTAAGGCAGTCTCCAGGGTTTGGTGTCACTGTTGTGTCCAGTAAGGCAGTCTCCAGGGTTTGGTGTCACTGTTGTGTGCAGTAAGGCAGTCTCCAGGGTTTGGTGTCACTGTTGTGTGCAGTAAGGCAGTCTCCAGGGTTTGGTGTCACTGTTGTGTGCAGTAAGGCAGTCTCCAGGGTTTGGTGTCACTGTTGTGTGCAGTAAGGCAGTCTCCAGGGTTTGGTGTCACTGTTGTGTGCAGTAAGGCAGTCTCCAGGGTTTGGTGTTACTGTTGTGTGCAGTAAGGCAGTCTCCAGGGTTTGGTGTTACTGTTGTGTCCAGTAAGGCAGTCTCCAGGGTTTGGTGTTACTGTTGTGTCCAGTAAGGCAGTCTCCAGGGTTTGGTGTCACTGTTGTGTGCAGTAAGGCAGTCTCCAGGGTTTGGTGTTACTGTTGTGTGCAGTAAGGCAGTCTCCAGGGTTTGGTGTTACTGTTGTGTGCAGTAAGGCAGTCTCCAGGGTTTGGTGTTACTGTTGTGTGCAGTAAGGCAGTCTCCAGGGTTTGGTGTCACTGTTGTGTGCAGTAAGGCAGTCTCCAGGGTTTGGTGTCACTGTTGTGCGCAGTAAGGCAGTCTCCAGGGTTTGGTGTCACTGTTGTGTGCAGTAAGGCAGTCTCCAGGGTTTGGTGTCACTGTTGTGTGCAGTAAGGCAGTCTCCAGGGTTTGGTGTCACTGTTGTGTGCAGTAAGGCAGTCTCCAGGGTTTGGTGTCACTGTTGTGTGCAGTAAGGCAGTCTCCAGGGTTTGGTGTTACTGTTGTGTGCAGTAAGGCAGTCTCCTCTACGGGCAGTTTCCGGCCGGTGGTGTGTTATTTTTTTACAGGCCTGGCCCACTGGCAATGCTCTTCAGTTTCTACTGCGCAAGCATCAATGGAATAATCGACCAAATGACGTTGATCAAACCAAGCCAAGTTCCCATGTGAAACAAATAGTTGTTAACTTCGAAAGTGCGGGCTGAGGAAATGAAGACCCCCTTAAGACATGGCATACCCATGGTAACAGTGTAATAAATTTGTAAATTTGTGTAAATTTAATACAAAATGTGTAAATTTGTATTTGTATTTGTATTTGACAATTCAAACACTCCAATGTTACAAAGGCTATTCCGAGTGCCGTGTCATGATTCGTAAGTGAAGACATGTTAAAATGAGACTCAGCACATTGCACACAATAAGATCAGAGAAAGTAAAAGCAGAGATAAATCCCCTCACTCGCAAACACACACGCACACGCACGCACACACCTGCACACACAACACACACAGCATACACAATACACACATTACACACACAAGCATACATAACTCGCTGAGGCATACACATCCGAGAAGACAAACTAACTCACATCATACTACGTTGATGTACTGCACATTTAAAGGCTCTCAGTGGCGGAAGACGGACCTCTGGCGGCAGCATGTTGTACTGCTGTACAACGCTAAAAAGGAGGCGCCGCTTCCCGGCCTCTGTCCTCGCGCGCAGAAGCGCCAGATCAGCGTCCTGACGTGTAGACCGAGAATGGAGAGTAGAGTTAACCTGGAGCTGAGAGGAGAGGCCCAGGGGTTTCTCGGTAATGCGAATTTTGTGAAGTAAATTCAGTGAATGAAGTTCATACAGTTGCCGGGCGGTGGGCCAACCCAGTGCACCCCGCACGTCCGATATGTGGTCGAATTTGTGGCGGCCAGAGATCACACGCAGTACGAAGTTCAGGACCTTTTCTAGGCGTTGCATGTTCCTTTCCGAACTGTCGCCAAAAACGGCCAGGCAGTAATGAACGTGGGAGATGACCAGGGCGTTGACAAGGATGGGTAAGAGTTCGCGGGGAATCTGATGACGCACGTGGGACAGCCCGATAAGGATACCGTTACATTTTTTGGTGAGTGCAGGCACGTGGCAGTCCCAGGTGAGGTGCTTATCGAACTGCACGCCAAGGTTCCTCACCATGGGGCTCATGGATAGTGTCCTCGCGAAACCAAATGGAAATCGGGGCTATTCGCCGACAATTTTGGCGAGAGCCGAAGACGATTAGCTCGGTTTTGCCGGTGTTAACCTTCAAACCGTGGGAGTGGAGCCAGACATCCAAAGAGCTCAATTGCAACTAATACAGTCGGCAAGTAATTTGCCTTGCCTTTTTCAAAGTTGGTAGTAATTCAAAGTAAGGTTCTTAAGTGCTCTTTGCATTGGGAACGAATACTTTAGGACATTCCGCTCGGTTCCCGACCCAACACGGGCGTTTTACTAGTGTTATCTACGAGTCACCTTTGGACGACTTGAACCACCTCTCAGGGAAGGCAAGAGTTTCTTCAGGTTATGTTTGGGCGTTCTGGCGTTTCATGGCCTAAATATTAATTATTTAGAGGGAGATGTTGGCCTGTCTTTCATCGAACACCTCTGGGGTCCTGAACTGTCCCCTGGGACTGTTAACGGCCTCGTCATCAGATCATCCCGGGCGTCCTGAACTATGAGGCTGCTAAGACACTTTCCTCGCCATGTCACCTCTGGTCTCTGGGCGCCACGAGCTGTTTCCCGGAGCTGTTAAGCCCTCTCTCCCCATCAGATAATCCGTGGTGCACTGTCTCCGGGGTCACTTAAAACTTTCTCATGACGAAAAAGTTTCGGCTCGGGACCGACCTCTGGTCGGCTCGGGACCGACCTCTGGTCGGTCCCGAGCCGTTTCCCTGGTCTCGGCCGGCGCGGATCTCACGCGGTAGGACTAATAAATTTCACATAGGATCTCACGTAGGACTAATACTCCGCTGGTGGCGTGATGCAACGAGAAGCGGCAACAGCGGCCGGTGCCCACCGGACTGGCCACTTTCACTGCGGGCCACGGCCGGCCGGCCAGCCAGCTGCGGCCAGCACGGCCGAGCGGCGTGCTCCGCCCTGCCCCGCCCCGCCCCGCCCCGCCCCGGGACGGCGACGGCGGGAGAATGTGGCGGGGGAGGGTGGCAGGGGAGGGGACGGAGGGTGGCAGCGGGAGAGGGTGGTGGGGGAGGGGACGGAGGGTGACAGCGGGAGAGGGTGGCGGGGAGGGGACGGAGGGTGGCGGCGGGAGAGGGTGGCGGGGGAGGGGACGGAGGGTGATGGCGGGGGAGGGGACGGAGGGTGACGAAGGGAGAGGGTGACGGGGGAGGGGACGGAGGGTGACGGCGGGAGAGGGTTGAGGGAGGGACGAAGGTTGACGGCTGGAGAGGGTCGCGGGGAGGGGACGGAGGGTGATGGCGGGGAGGGGACGGAGGGTGACGGCGGGAGAGGGTGTCGGGAGGGGACGTAGGGTGACGGCGGGAGAGGGTGGCGGGAGAGGGGATGGACGGTGACGGCGGGAGATGGTGGCGGGGGAGGGGACGGAGGGTGACGGCGGGGGAGGGGACGGAGGGTGACGGCGGGGTAGGGGACGGAGGGTGACGGCGGGGGAGGGGACGGAATGTGACGGCGGGAGAGGGTGGCGGGGGAGGGGACGGAGGGTGACGTCGGGAGATGGTGGCGGGGAGGGGACGGAGGGTGACGGCGGGGGAGGGGACGGAGGGTGACGGCGGGATATGGTGGCGGGGAGGGTACGGAGGGTGACGGCGGGAGAGGGTGGCAGGGGAGGGGACGGAGGGTGACATCGGGAGATGGTGGCGGGGAGGGGACGGAGGCTGACGGCGGGAGAGGGTGCCGGGGGAGGGGACGGAGGGTGACGGCGGGAGAGGATGTCGGGGGAGGGGACATAGGGTGACGGCGGGAGAGGGTGGCGGGGGAGGGGACGGAGGGTGACAGGGGAAGGGACGGAGGGTGACAGCGGGAGAGGGGACGGAGGGTGACGGCGGGAGAGGGTGGCGGGGGAGGGGACGGAGGGTGACGGCGGGAGAGAGTGGCGGGGAAGGGACGGAGGGTGACGGCGGGAGAGGGTGGCGGGGAGGGGACGGAGGGTGACGGCGGGAGAGGGTGGCGGGGGATGGGACGGAGGGGGGTGGGGGAGGGGACGGAGGGTGAAGGCGGAAGAGGGTGGCGGGGAGGGGACGGAGGGTGATATTGGGATATGGTGGCGGGGAGGGGACGGATGGTGACGGCGGGAGAGGGTGGCGGGGGAGGGGACGGAGGGTGACGGCGGGAGAGGGTGGTGGGGGAGGGGACGGAGGGTGACGGGGGAGGGGATGGAGGGTGACGGCGGAAGAGGGTGGTGGGGGAGGGGACGGATGGTGACGGCGGGAGAGGGTGGCGGGGAGGGGACGGAGGGTGACGGCGGGAGAGGGTGGCGGGAGAGGGGACGGAGGGTGACGGCGGGAGAGGGTGACGGGGAGGGTACGGAGGGTGGTGGGGGAGGGGACGGAAGGTGACGGGGGAGGGGATGGAGGGTGACGGCGGAAGAGGGTGGCGGTGGAGGGTGACGGGGGAGGGGACGGAGGGTGACGGCGGGAGAGGGTGGCGGGAGAGGGGACGGAGGGTGACGGCGGGAGAGGGTGACGGGGAGGGTACGGAGGGTGGTGGGGGAGAGGACGGAGGGTGACGGGGAGGGGATGGAGGGTGACGGCGGAAGAGGGTGGCGGGGGAGGGGACGGCGGGAGAGGGTGACGGGGGAGGGGACGGAGGGTGACGGCGGGAGAGGGTGGCGGGAGAGGGGACGGAGGGTGACGGCGGGAGAGGGTGACGGGGAGGGTACGGAGGGTGGTGGGGGAGGGGACGGAGGGTGACGGGGGAGGGTATGGAGGGTGACGGCGGAAGAGGGTGGCGGGGGAGGGTGACGGGGGAGGGGACGGAGGGTACGGCGGGAGAGGGTGGTGGGGAGGGTGACGGGGGAGGGGACGGAGGATGACGGCGGGAGAGAGTGGCGGGGGAGGGGACGGAG
Organism: Chirona hameri; assembly: GCA_036785665.1. NCBI lineage: Eukaryota > Metazoa > Arthropoda > Thecostraca > Balanomorpha > Balanidae > Chirona > Chirona hameri. The sequence continues at coordinate 25,546 of JAXIVJ010010149.1, forward strand.
GGTGACAGCGGGAGAGGGTGACGGGGGAGGGGAGGAGGGTGACGGCGGGAGAGGGTGTCGGGGGAGGGGACGGAGGGTGACGACGGGAGAGGGTGACGGGGGAGGGGACGGAGGGTGACGTCGGGAGAGGGTGGCGGGGGAGAGGACGGAGGGTGACGGCGGGAGAGGGTGACGGGGGATGGGAGGAGGGTGACGGCGGGAGAGGGTGTCGGGGGAGGGGACGGAGGGTGACGGCGGGAGAGGGTGACGGGGGAGGGGACGGAGGGTGACGGCGGGAGAGGGTGGCGGGGGAGGGGACGGAGGGTGACGGCGGGAGAGGGTGTCGGGGAGGGGACGGAGGGTGGTGGGGGAGGGGGCGGAGGGTGACGGCGGGAGAGGGTGGCGGGAGAGGGGACGGAGGGTGACGGCGGGAGAGGGTGACGGGGAGGGTGACGGGGGAGGGGACGGAGGGTACGGTGGGAGAGGGTGGTGGGGAGGGTGACGGGGGAGGGCATGGAGGGTGACGGTGGGAGAGAGTGGTGGGGGAGGGGACGGAGGGTGCCAGCGGGAGAGGGTGACGGGGGAGGGGAGGAGGGTGACGGCGGAAGAGGGTGGCGGGGAGGGGACGGAGGGTGATGGCGGGAGAGGGTGACGGGGGAGGGGACGGAGGGTGACGTCGGGAGAGGGTGGCGGGGAGGGTGACGGGGGAGGGGATGGAGGGTGACGGCGGGAGAGAGTGGCGGGGAGGGGACGGAGGGTGCCAGCGGGAGAGGGTGACGGGGGAGGGGAGGAGGGTGACGGGGGAGGGGACGGAGGGTGACGGCGGGAGAGGGTGGCGGGGGAGGGGACGGAGGGTGACGTCGGGAGAGGGTGACGGGGAGGGGACGGAGGGTGACGTCGGGAGAGGGTGGCGGGGGAAGGGACGGAGGGTGACGGCGGGAGAGGGTGTCGGGGGAGGGGACGGAGGGTGACGGCGGGAGAGGGTGGCGGGGGAGGGGACGGAGGGTGACGTCGGGAGAGGGTGTCGGGGGAGGGGACGGAGTGTGACGTCGGGAGAGGGTGGCGGGGGAAGGGACGGAGGGTGACGGCGGGAGAGGGTGTCGGGGGAGGGGACGGAGGGTGACGTCGGGAGAGGGTGGCGGGGGAGAGGACGGAGGGTGACGTCGGGAGAGGGTGACGGGGGATGGGAGGAGGGTGACGGCGGGAGAGGGTGTCGGGGGAGGGGACGGAGGGTGACGGCGGGAGAGGGTGACGGGGGAGGGGACGGAGGATGACGGCGGGAGAGGGTGGCGGGGGAGGGGACGGAGGGTGACGACGGGAGAGGGTGTCGGGGGAGGGGACGGAGGGTGGTGGGGGAGGGGGCGGAGGGTGACGGCGGGAGAGGGTGGCGGGAGAGGGGACGGAGGGTGACGGCGGGAGAGGGTGACGGGGAGGGTACGGAGGGTGGTGGGGGAGGGGACGGAGGGTGACGGCGGGAGAGGGTGGCGGGGGAGGGTGACGGGGGAGGGGACGGAGGGTACGGCGGGAGAGGGTGGTGGGGAGGGTGACGGGGGAGGGGATGGAGGGTGACGGCGGGAGAGAGTGGCGGGGGAGGGGACGGAGGGTGCCAGCGGGAGAGGGTGACGGGGGAGGGGAGGAGGGTGACGGCGGAAGAGGGTGGCGGGGGAGGGGACGGAGGGTGACGGCGGGAGAGGGTGACGGGGGAGGGGACGGAGGGTGACGTCGGGAGAGGGTCGCGGGGAGGGTGACGGGGGAGGGGATGGAGGGTGACGGCGGGAGAGAGTGGCGGGGGAGGGGACGGAGGGTGCCAGCGGGAGAGGGTGACGGGGGAGGGGAGGAGGGTGACGGCGGAAGAGGGTGGCGGGGAGGGGACGGAGGGTGACGGCGGGAGAGGGTGGCGGGGGAGGGGACGGAGGGTGACGTCGGGAGAGGGTGATGGGGGAGGGGACGGAGGGTGACGTCGGGAGAGGGTGGCGGGGGAAGGGACGGAGGGTGACGGCGGGAGAGGGTGTCGGGGGAGGGGACGGAGGGTGACGGCGGGAGAGGGTGGCGGGGGAGGGGACGGAGGGTGACGTCGCGAGAGGGTGTCGGGGGAGGGGACGGGGGGTGACGTCGGGAGAGGGTGGCGGGGGAAGGGACGGAGGGTGACGGCGGGAGAGGGTGTCGGGGGAGGGGACGGAGGGTGACGTCGGGAGAGGGTGGCGGGGGGAGAGGACGGAGGGTGACGGCGGGAGAGGGTGACGGGGGATGTGAGGAGGGTGACGGCGGGAGAGGGTGTCGGGGGAGGGGACGGAGGGTGACGGCGGGAGAGGGTGACGGGGGAGGGGACGGAGGGTGACGGCGGGAGAGGGTGGCGGGGGAGGGGACGGAGGGTGACGGCGGGAGAGGGTGTCGGGGGAGGGGACGGAGGGTGGTGGGGGAGGGGGCGGAGGGTGACGGCGGGAGATGGTGGCGGGAGAGGGGACGGAGGGTGACGGCGGGAGAGGGTGACGGGGAGGGTACGGAGGGTGGTGGGGGAGGGGACGGAGGGTGACGGCGGGAGAGGGTGGCGGGGGAGGGTGACGGGGGAGGGGACGGAGGGTACGGCGGGAGAGGGTGGTGGGGAGGGTGACGGGGGAGGGGATGGAGGGTGACGGCGGGAGAGAGTGGCGGGGGAGGGGACGGAGGGTGCCAGCGGGAGAGGGTGACGGGGGAGGGGAGGAGGGTGACGGCGGAAGAGGGTGGCGGGGGAGGGGACGGAGGGTGACGGCGGGAGAGGGTGACGGGGGAGGGGACGGAGGGTGACGTCGGGAGAGGGTGGCGGGGAGGGTGACGGGGGAGGGGATGGAGGGTGACGGCGGGAGAGAGTGGCGGGGGAGGGGACGGAGGGTGCCAGCGGGATAGGGTGACGGGGGAGGGGAGGAGGGTGACGGCGGAAGAGGGTGGCGGGGGAGGGGACGGAGGGTGACGGCGGGAGAGGGTGGCGGGGGAGGGGACGGAGGGTGACGTCGGGAGAGGGTGACGGGGGAGGGGACGGAGGGTGACGTCGGGAGAGGGTGGCGGGGGAAGGGACGGAGGGTGACGGCGGGAGAGGGTGTCGGGGGGAGGGGACGGAGGGTGACGGCGGGAGAGGGTGGCGGGGGAGGGGACGGAGGGTGACGTTGGGAGAGGGTGTCGGGGGAGGGGACGGAGGGTGACGGCGGGAGAGGGTGGCGGGGGAGGGGACGGAGGGTGACGTCGGGAGAGGGTGTCGGGGGAGGGGACGGAGGGTGACGTCGGGAGAGGGTGGCGGGGGAAGGGACGGAGGGTGACGGCGGGAGAGGGTGTCGGGGGAGGGGACGGAGGGTGACGGCGGGAGAGGGTGGCGGGGGAGGGGACGGAGGGTGACGTCGGGAGAGGGTGTCGGGGGAGGGGACGGAGGGTGACGTCGGGAGAGGGTGGCGGGGGAAGGGACGGAGGGTGACGGCGGGAGAGGGTGTCGGGGGAGGGGACGGAGGGTGACGGCGGGAGAGGGTGGCGGGGGAGGGGACGGAGGGTGACGTCGGGAGAGGGTGTCGGGGGAGGGGACGGAGGGTGACGTCGGGAGAGGGTGGCGGGGGAGAGGACGGAGGGTGACGGCGGGAGAGGGTGTCGGGGGAGGGGACGGAGGGTGACGGCGGGAGAGGGTGGCGGGGGAGGGGAGGATCGCGCCACAAACTCAAGCTGGGATCAGCTGAGCGTGCAGTTGACCCCGCGTATATTATATATATTGGTGTATTTCCGCGTATTGCATGTGATCTGCAGTGCGTTGGAAGTGTGCGGATCTGCCGTGCGTTGGAAGTGTGCGGATCTGCCGTGCGTTGGAAGTGTGCGGATCTGCCGTGCGTTGGAAGTGTGCGGATCTGCCGTGCGTTGGAAGTGTGCGGATCTGCCGTGCGTTGGAAGTGTGCGGATCGGCCGTGCGTTGGAAGTGTGCGGATCTGCCGTGCGTTGGAAGTGTGCGGATCTGCAGTGCGTTGGAAGTGTGCGGATCTGCAGTGCGTTGGAAGTGTGCGGATCTGCCGTGCGTTGGAAGTGTGCGGATCGGCCGTGCGTTGGAAGTGTGCGGATCGGCCGTGCGTTGGAAGTGTGCGGATATGCAGTGCGTTGGAAGTGTGCGGATCTGCAGTGCGTTGGAAGTGTGCGGATCTGCCGTGCGTTGGAAGTGTGCGGATCTGCCGTGCGTTGGAAGTGTGCGGATCTGCAGTGCGTTGGAAGTGTGCGGATCTGCAGTGCGTTGGAAGTGTGCGGATCTGCAGTGCGTTGGAAGTGTGCGGATCTGCCGTGCATTGGAAGTGTACGGATCTGCCGTGCGTTGGAAGTGTGCGGATCGGCCGTGCGTTGGAAGTGTGCGGATCTGCCGTGCGTTGGAAGTGTGCGGATCGGCCGTGCGTTGGAAGTGTGCGGATCGGCCGTGCGTTGGAAGTGTGCGGATCTGCCGTGCGTTGGAAGTGTGCGGATCTGCAGTGCGTTGGAAGTGTGCGGATCTGCAGTGCGTTGGAAGTGTGCGGATCTGCAGTGCGTTGGAAGTGTGCGGATCTGCAGTGCGTTGGAAGTGTGCGGATCTGCCGTGCGTTGGAAGTGTGCGGATCGGCCGTGCGTTGGAAGTGTGCGGATCTGCCGTGCGTTGGAAGTGTGCGGATCGGCCGTGCGTTGGAAGTGTGCGGATCGGCCGTGCGTTGGAAGTGTGCGGATCTGCAGTGCGTTGGAAGTGTGCGGATCTGCAGTGCGTTGGAAGTGTGCGGATCTGCCGTGCGTTGGAAGTGTGCGGATCTGCCGTGCGTTGGAAGTGTGCGGATCTGCAGTGCGTTGGAAGTGTGCGGATCTGCAGTGCGTTGGAAGTGTGCGGATCTGCAGTGCGTTGGAAGTGTGCGGATCTGACGTGCGTTGGAAGTGTGCGGATCTGCCGTGCGTTGGAAGTGTGCGGATCGGCCGTGCGTTGGAAGTGTGCGGATCTGCCGTGCGTTGGAAGTGTGCGGATCGGCCGTGCGTTGGAAGTGTGCGGATCTGCCGTGCGTTGGAAGTGTGCGGATCTGCCGTGCGTTGGAAGTGTGCGGATCGGCCGTGCGTTGGAAGTGTGCGGATCTGCAGTGCGTTGGAAGTGTGCGGATCTGCAGTGCGTTGGAAGTGTGCGGATCTGCAGTGCGTTGGAAGTGTGCGGATCTGCAGTGCGTTGGAAGTGTGCGGATCTGCCGTGCGTTGGAAGTGTGCGGATCGGCCGTGCGTTGGAAGTGTGCGGATCTGCCGTGCGTTGGAAGTGTGCGGATCGGCCGTGCGTTGGAAGTGTGCGGATCTGCCGTGCGTTGGAAGTGTGCGGATCTGCCGTGCGTTGGAAGTGTGCGGATCGGCCGTGCGTTGGAAGTGTGCGGATCTGCAGTGCGTTGGAAGTGTGCGGATCTGCAGTGCGTTGGAAGTGTGCGGATCTGCAGTGCGTTGGAAGTGTGCGGATCTGCCGTGCGTTGGAAGTGTGCGGATCGGCCGTGCGTTGGAAGTGTGCGGATCTGCCGTGCGTTGGAAGTGTGCGGATCGGCCGTGCGTTGGAAGTGTGCAGATCTGCCGTGCGTTGGAAGTGTGCGGTTGTGGGGGTGATATGTTGCCATCTCCGGTAGTTAGTTTTGGCGCGCTGTGGAAAGAACAGCACCTGGTCATTCTCCCCGGTGTGATCTAACGAACTACCGAGCTCGTTTTAGAACCGGGCCGGCCACCGCTCGCTCTGTGTGCTTAGCAACCGAGCGGTATTCACGCGCCTATATTGCACGACTGATCAGAGCGTCCTCACGTGCCGCGTGCGCCGCGCGAGCTGTGGTGGGAGGAAAGTTTGCGCGCAGCTGGCGTGGCGGTGGGAGGCGGGTCGGTTCTTGGAAAAATGATTTGGCGCTGTCAATCTCCCGGAAAATAGCTCGTCACAGCGACAGGTGACGACATAAGTCTTCCCAAATATCTCCGCCGTCTCATCTTTGGAACTGCAGCCTGGGCACACTAAATCCTCGTTGTTGTAATCTGTTCTTGCGCCTGGAGCCGGTTTAGGTTCCATTGTCTGCTTGACGTTGCATGCATTCTTTCTAAAAGTACTTTCACAGCATGCAGCGTGCTTCCAAGTGAAAAGATGTGGGCTTTGATCACCCAATCCAAGGCCAAAGTAAATTAGCATTATGTGAACGGTGAGGGGGATACGATTGCAGAGTAACTTAAACCAATACGAAAAAACGCAGTCCACTGCACATAACTCTCGGTGGTTTAAACTGAACAGTGAACAGCAAGGACAGGATAATCGGCTACCGATAGCAATAAATATCAGCAGATGTGACACTGGTTGCAGGCATGTTGCAATCCAGACATACTAAAATAATCTCTGCAATGTTGTATGCGACTCGTGCTCTGCCATTGAAATCGATTCGGCCATCGATCTCAACTGTGATGCCGGTCATCCTGGCCCATGATCCTGGCGGGGTCGGGGGGGGGGGGGGGGTCCCGATCCCCCTGGGCCCCCAGATGTTAAAAACTGGGGTGTCCGGGGTCCAATATAAAAATGAAAACTGGGTGGGAGACCCTCTTGAGCAGAAGAAAGCGGACGGTCATAGGTCAGAATGGGCCTATGACCGTTACATGGCAAGTACACATGCCAAAATGGGAGTTTATAAACCGAGTTAGCCGTCTTCAAGGCGGCATGGGTGATCCATGCCGACTTAAAGACGACCTGCGGGGCCCTCGGTCGGCCAGATGCCCTCGGTCGTCCTGAGATGGCCAGAGGCCGGCCTGATAGGGCCCAGAGACGGTCTGGGGGCTCAAAGTCGTCCTGAGGGGCCATAGTCGGCCTGAGGGGCCCACGGTCGTCCTGAAGGGCCCGCGGTCGGTCTAATATGGCCCTCAGTCAGTCTGAGGGGGGCCCTCGGTCGGCCTGAGGGACTCACACGCCGACTTGCAGACAGTCTGAGGGGGCCCTCGGTCGTCCTATGGTGGCCCTTGGCCGGTCTGATAGGGCCCATATTCTGCCTGGGGCCCACAGTCGGCCTGCAAGGACCCACAGTCGGCATGCGGGGCCCTCGGTCGGCCTGCGACGAGGGCCCCGCATTTGCCCCCGCATTTGACGGACGGATGACCAGTCGGCTGTCAGTAGGTCTAGGCAGAGATGGTCTTTGTCGAGATGCTTTGTAGACCTCACGGTGATCTCACGAGGTGGGCGTCGAACTCGTGCTCCCGTCAACCGAGTGACGATCAAGGCATGGTCACTAATGTCGCACGCGACCACCCTGGTCGAATCGCATAGCCCCGGGTGACTTGTTATAAGGTGGTCAAGGAGCGACGGCGGTGAGTTTGACGCACTGCGGGTGGGGGTCGTGATAAGCTGACTCAGTGAGAGGTCCTGAAGTAGGTCCAGGTATTGCCGAACGCCGGGTTTACTTGGCTGGAGCACGTCCCAGTTCAAGTCCCCCAGCACGTGAACCGGGTGATCCCTACTTAACACGTGTGTCAACTGGTCCCTGAAATCGTCCACGACAGGCGTCATCGGCCCGCTAGGGGGCCGGTAGGCAACACAAATGGTTAGAGGCCGGCGGCACGCAAAGTGAAGCCACAAAGTCTCCAAGCTGGAGCCGGTCGTCGGGACATCGAGCGCCAACGGATCCAGCGAGTCTCGGTAGATCACACAGACGCCGCCGCCACGAGTTATGCGGTCCCGTCTGATGACACAGTAACCCGGGAACAGGATCACTCGTCACTCGGTTGACGGGAGCACGCGTTCGACGCCCACCTCGTGAGATCACCGTGAGGTCTACAAAGCATCTCGACAAAGACCATCTCTGCCTAGACCTACTGACAGCCGACTGGTCATCCGTCTATGTAGCCCTGTCACCATCCGAAACATACGACGCATGGCTGACAGTGTGGGACGGTCTCATAAACCAGCACATGCCGCTCACTCAGGTCAAGGTCCGCAACCGGCCTTGCCCCTGGGTGAGTGAGGACGATGACATCACGCAGATGAGTGAGAGAGACAACGCCCGAGCTGAGAAGGACAACAACCCGTGCTCCACCACCTGGCAGGCGTACCGCGGTGTGCGGAACGCGGTCAAAGACCGACTTGCCGCCGCCAGAACAGCAGACTTCCGACAACAATTCAAGAGCTCGAAAACTGTTCACTGGAAAGATTACGCAAGTATATCGTGTCTGCGGAAAAGCCAGAGCCGCAGCCGAGCTCCGCCGGTTCCGCTGATCCCACGTGGGCGGACCGTTTAAACCGCTATTTCGCGTCCGTCGGGCCGGACACAGCCACATCTGAGTGCGGCAGCTGACGAGGGGGAGACGGTGCTACCCCGTCCCCCACGCGTGTGCGCGGGCTCCTTCCGTGTCAGGCCGGCAACTCTTCTCGAGCTGTCGGCTGCGCTGGGTCAGCTGGGGGCGTCAAAGGCGAGCGGCGAGGACGGTGGCACTGTGCATTTAATTATATTGACTTTTCCTGTAATTGCGCCACACCTCTTGTACATCGTAAACAGCTCACTTGTATCTGGCGATGTACCGACAGCATGGAAAACTGCTATTGTCACTCCTCTGTTCAAAGGTGGCGACCGTTGCGAGCCAAACAACTTTCGACCTATTTCGATATAGTCAATTGTAGGTAAGCTTTGTGAGCGAGTGGTCGGAAACCAGTTGTCGTCATTTTTAACCGAGCATCACATCATGTGCGCCGAACGGCATGGCTTCCGTCCGGGCCACTCCACGGAGTCGGCGATGTTGTGTGCTGTCAACATGCTTATTAGCAACATGAACCGTGGGCTCGTCTCGACGTTGACGACGACTGACACGTCCAAGGCGTTTGACAGCGTGCAGCATTGCCGGCTCCTGGATAAGCTCGGATGGTATGGTGTTGATGACCATTGGTTCCGGGGTGGCTCGAGGGTCATGCGCAGCGTGTAGCAGGGTGTTCGACGCCGCTCCCAGTGACGCACGGGGTGGTACAGGGGAGTACTGTGGGGCCGATTCTGTTTTTATTGTTCACTAATGACTTGACTTCTTTTATTCACCATGGCCAGCTCATTATGTATGCGGACGACGCGCAATTTATTGATGCGGATACTCCGGCTAACGTTGGTGACCTCCGTGTCAGAGTGGAGACCACGCTGGACACTGTCCTAAATTGGTTTTCGCAAAATCGTCTCAGAATTAATCCCACTAAAACAGATATTTTGGTTGTGAAATCTAAGCGACTTTCCATTGACGAAAACTTTGAAATCCGTTTTGAATCGCAAAACATCAGACCTTCCTCTTCTGTTAAGGTCCTCGGGGTAATATTAGACTCGGGTTTAAATTGGGAACTCCAAATATCTGCCATCGTCAGGCGTTGCTACAGTATACTGGTGGGATTGTCGAAGCTGAACCATCAATTACCACCCGAGACAAAACAGACCATAATCGAAGGGCTTGTTCATCCCCACATCATATACTGCCTGACTGTGTGGGGAAGCTGCTCAAAAACTCAAAAGTATAGGATACAGAAGGCTTTAAATTTTGGTGCCAGAATCATCACAGGACTGAAAAGGTCAACACATTTCGCCCGCTCTAAAGTCACTTGGGTGGTTTAAAGTAGAAGAGCTGCTGACTGAACGTGACTTGGTGGTACTCTACCAGATACTGAGGTCGCCGAAGTCGCCTGACCATCTGCGCGCACTTGTGTTGCCTCGTGCAAACGTATCCGACCGGACCACGCGGGGATCAGAGAGCATGATGCTGCAAACTCCACGCGTGCGCACGGAGCTCACTCGCCGGTCATTTCTATGTCGAGCCACCACCGCCTGGAACCGTCTACAAGCTCAGCTTAGGATAGTCGAGTCGCCTGGTCTTTTTCACGCGGGTGTACTGAGATGGCTAAAGGGTGATGGAGTGTAGTTATTTTAAACGTGTTTATTGATTTGTGCTTTTATAATTGTGTTTACTGTATTGACTCTGAAATCGGAAGAGCCACGATGTGGAGATTTTTACGAATACATACATACATACATTTGCCCCAACACCCCCGTTATTGCGGCGACGTGGATTGATCGATTGTCATGCCCCAAACGTTTTTGAGCTTCAAATGTTCTGGTCTTCAATATATAAAAATACAAGTACCAAAATAAAATGCAAATCATAGGCGTATTCAGGGGATGTAAAATGGGGGGGGGGGGTTTCTGATAAATATGTGCTGCTCGTGATTGTTTGGCACGACATGAACGTCACATGTGGGAATTATTGTTTGCTGTAGTTTGTTAAATGTAATATATTGCGCATAGGCGGATCCAGGAAAACAACGTGAGGGCACCATGCGCGCAAAGCTTAGGTTAGACGAGCAATATCTCGACAACATTTCGGCAACCGGTTGCTCAGAGTTGCCATCGGTCTGGCGGTTGGGCAACCCTGTGGGCGATTATCAGCAATAGCCAACAACACCTATGGCGACCGATGGAGTTGCACGCTTTTGCTTACGTCACAATGACGTCACGGCCGACAACTCTGGGCGATTCTCGACAACCCTTCGGCAGCGCAGCGTCGGCCATATTTGTTCAGCGTTTTTTTTTTATTCAGAGGCACGAGTGGAGTCTTGGGTGAGTGTATGCGTTTTTGTAGTCAAAATATACGTTCTTGGGGTCATTGTCCTACCTTATAAATGATAAATATTGAGATTTGCGTGATCTTTTGTCATGTTTTGTATTACGTAACGGTTTTATTGTACATTTAAATAATTGTGCTCAATATGGCGTAGCTATCCAAAGTAATTGATTTGTCAACTTTTGTAACTTTGGAAGATGATGTACCTATGATCACAATGGATCTGGATACAAAACCTAGGTCTAGAATCCTGGGATCTATTCACAATGGGATTTGTGCACATGTCTGCTAAGCACCAATTTCAAGGCTGAATTTGCACACAAAGACCTCTCTGTCGATGCACTACAGCATCATAAAGACACCCGCAAAGGAGTGAGGAGAAATACATTAAAAACTGACCAAATTATGCTTGGAAGCAGGCTCCGGAGGATCCATCTTCAGTCACGCCGGCTCAGAAATCAGACGACGGCAGTTGGCAACACAGGTCGACAACACCTGAGGCCTATTTCACAAAGAAGTTAGTAATTACACATGTTTGCGATTACAAACGCAAGAAAATATTGCAAACCTCACAAAAAGCTATTTCACAAACATTCGCCACCTCTGAATTACCGATTGTAAAGAAAATTGTAAACACAAATGTTAGTACAGCAGAAAGCTTGAAATCAAGAACGTTTGTATTAAACTTGATGCTAATGACACATAATTTGATTGTTAACAAATCAATTTAACAAATATTTACATTGTGGTTATTTTTTTATATTCAATATAAAATTAGTTATAGGGAGAATAATCTTTTAATTAACATTTCATCGGAATGCAAACTCTGATCGTAAAAATACATATTGGTAAGCAGTTAGAGTAAACAGAATTTGACCATTCACCAGGTGGCGGAGCATAACAACAGAACTACTCTTAAAAGAAAGATCGTTGAATTTCTCGACCATTTTTTCACCTAACCTAGCCGATTTCTTACTTCGTAAAGGGTGAAGGTTCACTGTACATTGCACAAGACATCGTTGACCGCTGCAATTCTATCGCCATGCGGTTTCTCCGCGCGGAGGCGCCCCTCACAGCGATATCGGTAAGGTGCATGCACTGTGACTGGACTTCAAAGCTTGAGATCCCTGTTCGAATCTCTCGGAAAAATAAATTGTTTTGGGCAGCTATACCTATGCATAACTAAACCATTACCCTAACAACCTCGGCAACGTAACAACCTCACCAAGAAAATAACCTGAACAGTCAAACAATGTCAACTGTCAATGCAGTTTCTGAAATTCAGAACCCCTGACCCACTGGAATTACAAGTTTGTAATTGCAAACATTTCCTCACTTCCGTCAACCTTTGAGAAATAGAACATGTGCAATTGCAAACATTTTTACAAACAATATCTTTGTAAAGTAGTTTGTAAATAGTAAATTGAGATTTACTGCCCTGGGGTTTTGTGAAATCCAAACTACAAACATGTGTAAAAATTCTTTGTAATTACAAAGAAATTCTTTGTAATTACAAACTTTTTGCTTTGTGAAATAGGCTACAGATTCCACCAGATTGTTAAAAAATTGAACTTCTCGACAACGCTCGGCAACTTTTCCCTCATTGGCCGAAACCATGATGACGTCACGCAAGGCGACAAGTGGCGGTTAGCCAACTGTTGCAGACGATCGGCGAGATTCGGCCGGTTGCTGAGCAATTCCTGGGCAACTCTCACCAACACTATGCAACAGAAGCTGTTGCCGAAGCCTGTTGTCGAGCAATCGGTTGCCAAAATGTTATTGCTCGTCTAACCTAAGCTTAACGCTTTTTATCATCTTACAAATTTGAAGCTGTACCTAATTTGGGGGAGGGTATCGCCTCCCATTTTTTTTTGTACCTGAGTACGCCTCTGCCAAAATATGTATAATCCCAGTATTTATGATGCATATTGCATTGAAATTGTTTCTGACTTATGTATTGCACTGTAAACCACGAAGGAAGCATGCGCCGCAAAACCGCATTCGTAACACCCTCCCCAAAACAGGAGCCTGGCACCGCCTCTGCTGGATTGATTTTGGAAAAACTTTGACAACACGCGCCATTCAATTTTGAGAAAAGTCGCAAAGTTTCAGGACGCTAGGCCTAACAGTTTAGAAGCGGCAAGTGAAAAAACCCCGGGGGGAGGGGGGGGGGGGGGGGGGGGCAGAATCTGCCCCCCCCCCCCCCTCCGCAGGGAATAGGGTTAAGTCGCAGCTTCATAGAATGAGTTATGTATATTTACATAAATATGTGCGTGCGTTAATCCGTCCCTAACCGCTACAAAGGCCATTTCCAATGGAACCCAATGTAACCGTTGCAGGTTACATTGGGTAGAGCCGAAAATGGCATCATTTTCAGTCTGCCACGTTCGAAGAAGATTTTGGTTGATAATTGCGAGCTTCTCGATTAGAATGGTGACATGGTGACTACAGAAAGCGCCAACGAAGAAAATGTCCACGAGTGACGAACACTGGCCACCTGGGTCTGATGGATTGTTCTGGAGCTGTGAGCTTAACTCCGCCAAGACAGACTGTAATGCCTTTTGCTCACTTATGCCTGTTATTTCCCACCGACTTAAGACAAGTCTGTAAACTCCTGGGACTTCAAGCTGAACTTAAGCCGTTGTATACTTAAGTTCTTAAAACATATTTGCTTGGCTAGTATAGCTTGTGATGTGGGACAAAAATAAAAGCATTAGTGTTCGGTGGTCTAAGTTCCGTTATCTTCAGCCAATAACGCAAAACGGGTCTCACACACGGGGACAAACGCTTAATGTCACATGTCGTTTTATTCTGAAGCCAGACACCAATGGACAGAATGCGGTGATAGCATGTAACAATATGGCGAATCATGTGTGGCCCCTGATGACAACTTCTGGCAGTTACCAACCTACCTCCAAATCCTACGGCAGAGAATCCAAAATCCGGACAGGATTTCCACTCGCGGCACCGCAACTCATAAGAGCGGAATATTCGCGAGACGACGAAATCGTTGTACTATGGTGTCTGTCTTTTCTCAGATTTACCAGAACGTTTCCCGTGAACAGAACGGATTTCCCTGTGATACCGTGCCCCAGGTAGTTTGGCACCTACCAGTGATTTTGAAAGCATATAAACTGGAGCTTTTTTGGCTTATATCGGTTTGACTAGAATTAACAATTGTAGGAAAATAAACGTGCACTCATAAGTGACACAGGAAAAGTCTCGTTAGCTTCCTTTTGTTCCGATGAATATAATTAAGCAAGGAAGTGCATAAACGTTCTTTCGATAGGCATTGTAACACATACTTATGAAAAAAACGGACGGTGCCGCGAAGGATTTCGTTTTAGCCAACAGCCTACAAATCAATAACACAATAATTAAATGGGTGGCAAAGGGGACGCTGTCCACACTAGGAGCGCGCAGCGAGCACAACGGGCCACCCGAATCACAGCTCGAAACAACGGCCGAGGCATCAGCAGTGTGAAGTTCTCGGCTCCATGACACCCGAAGTGGTCGGCTTCTTGTGACGCGGTGAGACTAGGAGCACCATCTGAGGTGTGATAGACTGGTGGGCGTCTACAGGGCGAAACCGTTGCCGGTGTAGTCCTTGATCCACGGGTAGCTCTTGGGACACTCCATGCACGTGTTCAGGTAGAAGTTCTCTCCTGGCAGCTCCCTGGAAAGAAAACAAGCATTCGTGATGAACTGGAACAGAAGTAACAGTAATGTGTTTTGTAGGCGCAAGAAAATCGAGTTTTCGTAAATCGCATTTGCAAATAAGGTTTCAGCGGCTAAGCTAAACGAGATGCAAGCAGTGACCACTTGCGAGGAGCTAAGTGCAGATCCGATTCAACGGCAAACACAAAACGACACGTATCTGACAAATGATGCCTCATCACGTCATGATCCCCTGCGCTCTGCCTACCTGGTACTGAGCGGGCACGGGTTGGGCAGCGAGCAGTGCGGCTGTCCCTTGACGTCACAGTCGTTCTTCCAGTCGAGGAAGTCGCGGATGTCGTTGCTGGGCGTCGGGTTCTCCATCCAGGCGAGCACCTGTCGGTTGCTGAGGAAGTACACGTCATTCTTGGCCTGCATCTCATCGATGAACTTGTTGAGCTCCTTGGTGAAGTCCTTGTTGCTGCTGAGCCAGCCGGCGGTGAAATGGAGGCCGAGCGGAGCACGGTTGGTCGAGTAGTGGCGATCGAAGTTGCTGCGCAGCATCGCGGCGAACTCCTCTCCGGAGCGGATGCTGGTGCAGGACGAGAGCAGATGACAGCCGGGCAGGCGCTCATCCACCTCGCGATCCTCGCGCAGGTCCAGCTCGTTGATGACCATCTCCCAGACCTTGTGCGACTGCGAGGGGCAGTTCTGCGCGGTACCCAGGCACTTGTGCGGCATGCGGTAGTCGAGAGTGTACGGCCAGATGGGCACGCGGCCGAGCGGCGCCGTGATGGACGAGTCGTATGTGAACTGCTGGTCCTCCATCATGATGAACTGCGTGTTGCCGCCGACGCGCAGCTGCGGCGCGCGCATGCCGATCACGCCCGAGATGTTGGCATAACGCTCGATGATGTCACGTGCACCGGCGATCTCGTCGCGCCACGTCTCGTAGTTTGCCGTACGACCAGTATTCGGGGTCGTTTTTGTTTGTGATTGAGAAGACGCCGATCTCGTGGCCCTTGCGATTCAGCTCCTGAACCGCCGAGTAGTTGGTGTACTTGTGCGACACGTAGAAGGTGCCCTTGGCCGTGCAGCCGTTGGGGTTCTGGCGGTCGTCGCGGAAGATGTCCTGGAAGATGTCGATGTTGTCGACGTTGACGGAGCCGTGGAAGGTGATGGTGATCATCTGTGGCGCCTGCCTCCGGCTCCAGGCCGCCGGGGATGAGGGTGCCGTCCGGGGAGCAGAAGCACCCATTTTCCAGCAAGCACTGCGACGTGTCGCACACGTCGGCTCCGTTCGGGTCGACGCCGACGGCTGTGGACGCGCACAGGTGGCTGTCAGTGACGCTGTGTTGTCGAAACACGGGGCCGCGATTCAGCAGGCCGCGACCGTCTCCCGTAAATCCACGCGAAAGGAACAACGTGACGCATAACATGCTTTCTGAACGCAGGCAAAGCTACCTAAAGCTATGAAAAGTTACCTGCGTGCTGTTGTAACGCTACAATATTACGCTGTATCTGCCTTAACACCTGTAAAACGCCTTAATCGGCGGTAACCGAGCGGCAGCTCTTGCTTCCCTCGGACAAACTACATGAAAATTAAGTTGTGTTAAATTGTTCACGATCTCCTTTCTCGAATTCGTCAAAGGCAGGACAAGGACAAAAGGTCCTACCAAAAGGCCAAAAGGTCCAGGACAAAAAGGTCCTGAGCGCTACATGCTTCATCGTAATTACCGAGCGGGCGCGAAGCGCCCGTGAGGCTTCTCGTCAACTTACTAGGCAAATTTACATTTGACCCGGCCCGACCCGGCCCAAACCGGCCGTACAGACGAGTTTCGCAAGCTAATAACTTTGAAACCACTTCTCCGATTGAGATCAGGTTTTCACCATTGGATAGAACCATCAAATCACTTTTGATTTTGGTATAGTGCGTTCTGAAAGGAGTGGTACCACAGCGCGTGGCACACGCAAACGTCGAAATGAACAAAAATCATTCTTGATAAAAAAATGGCTTGATTTATCTAAGCATTAATTTATACGATGAAGCATGGACGGACGATGAAGCAAGCTCAGGACGTACTTCCTTTTGGCGGATTCGAGAAAGGAGATCATGAACAATTTAATACAACTTAATTTTTATGTAGTTTGTCCCAGAGAAGCAACAGATACCGCTCGGTTACCGCCGATTAAGGCGTTTTACTGGTGCTTAGATAAATCAAGCCATTTTTGATCAATAATTTTGTCTTCTTCATTTCGACGTTTGCGTGTTCCATGCGCTGTGATACCACACATATCATAACGCACCATACAAAAATAAAAATTGAGTTCATGGTCCTATCCAATGGTGAAAACCAGATATCAATCGGAGCAGTGGTTGCAAAGTTATTAGCTTCCGAAAGCGTCTGTACGGCCGTGTCGGGGCCGGTTCGGGCCGGGTCAAATGTAAATTTGTCTAGTAAGTTGACGAGAACCCTCACGGGCGCTTCGCGCCGGCTCGGTAATCAACGCAACACATCCGTCACAGAGTGAGACACCGGTCCTGGAAGCCCACGTGGTGTTCACGTACTCCATACAGCGAGCCGGGAGCCCCGACGGGAGTCGACGTCTGACACTCACTGCAGGCATTCTCGTCGGACTCGTCGGCGCAGTCGTGCTCTCCGTCGCAGAAGAGAATCGAGTCGATGCAGTCCTCGTTTCCGCAGGCCAGTTGGCCCACCGGGCAGATGGGCTCGTCCGTCACTAGCTTAGGCAGCACCTTCTTCAGCTCTGCGGGAGGGCGAGTGAACGATGTCATCTCAGCCCAGGTAGATTGTGGCAATTTTGAAGATGACGCGCTGGTCACAAACATAATCTAAGTGAATGCAAATATTTTCAATAATAATCACCGATAATGTGTTCGAAGTAGTGCTGAGCATCTCCAGCCAGCGAAAGCTTCCAGCAAGAATACAGCAGGCAATCGCGTTTGTTTGGGTTTGCCTAAACAGCCACGGCCAGTGCGCTCACCAGCAGCAGCATTGGGTGTGATACTTACTCTCCACGAGGTGGCACGTCTTCACATGGCGTCTCCAGAGGCATGTCTGCTGGTTCACATCGAACGCCAGTCCTCCGGGACACTGGATGCGCTTCAGGCCGGCCTGGGTGCATCTGTCAAGTAGAGGCGCCCGTTACTACTATTTTCATAGACAGAGGCATGTTGCTGTCGCTCTTAACACTTGGAGGTGTTAGCAGCACGTCACGGGCTAAATTGGAATGGAACAGAAGGAGCGACATGCTCTGTCATCGGTACTATAAGGTATCCATACAAGTATTGTTACAAGTCAATAAAGTGCCACGTTTCCCGGCCGTTTCATAATGATCCAAAGCTTGCTAGACCTGCTAGCATGCGTCATTGCGTCACAATCGAACGGGTGCCTCCAGCCCTGCTGAGACCTCTCTGGACGCGCGGGCGGCTCCACACCTGTCACTCACTGCTCACCTGTACACCTCCTTGCAGTCTCCGTCTGGATCAGCGGTGAGCCGGAAGAATTCGTCGCCGCGCCCCTTGCAGAGTTCAGCGACATTGTCCTTCTCCTTGGCGCGGAGGTTGATGCGTGACTGCCCGGCCTGGCGCTTCTCACGCTGCAGGCTGGTGGCGTCCGCTGCGGAAAGGTCACGAGACAACGCCGGTCAGACACCAAAACTTCTCCCAGCCTGCTGTTATGGGGTCCTGCAGTCACTGCACAAAGAAGCTAAAGCAGAGCGATGCAGCCTTTCGGCTGAAAAGTAGCTGCAATATGATGCTGCATTGTAAGTAATCGGCATTGTTCTTGTTCCGTGCAGTCTTGCTACATGCAGACTGCACCGAAATTGCAGGTGATTAAGTCAGGCAATCCAGATTCTTCACTTCAATTATTGATGAGTATTCCAGAAGAGGTGTGTTCCTGATGGGGGCACGATTATGGATACGAGCCAAACCGGGTGTCCCGCTGCTCGGGATGCTTCGCCTGAAAAGATAACACTACTAAGTCGGATGAGTGGAAAACCCAAAATAATCCCAGGTCTGATTCTTAGAACTCGAATGCTGCTTTCACTCGCCCTGGTGACATTGTTTTGCGGCGGCCTGAGCCCAGTCATTTTGCCCACTTTGCGTTGTCCATCTGACCACAATCGGTGTCAGTCGGTGCTGGGTGGGGAGGGGAGGGGAGGGAGAGCGGTCCTCAGCACCTGCAGAGCTCATCCCTCGTCGGATCAACGAGGAGAGAGGCTCGTGTTCCTCTGCAGTGGACGGTGGAGGGCATATGAGAGGCCCAGTGACACGGTGTGGTCCGAACTAATCATCTATCAAGGCCAGTTGGTAACTGGTGCCAGGCGCGCCACAAAATCGGAGGTCGAGGAACAAGCAGTGGGGAGAGTCAGCAAAGAGGAAAGCTGATTTAAGACCTGGTGACATGATGTATGCAACATTATCCTTGTATGTTTTGCAGGCTGGTAAATCTCATATGATAAGCTGCTGAATTTTGAACTAAAATTTACTGTAATAATGACACTAGAAACTGACAATAGATATGTATGTATGTATGTATGTATGTATGTATGTATGTATGTATGTATGTATGTATGTATGTATGTATGTATGTATGTATGTATGTATGTATGTATGTATGTATGTATGTATGTATGTATGTATGTATGTATGTATGTATGTATGTATGTATGTATGTATGTATGTATGTATGTATGTATTTAGGTGCTTCCACAATGTGGGTTTTCTGGCAACTACGTCGATGAACATGTAATACACAAATGTTTAAAACTAGGCCTAGAATAGCATACGACGCATTTACACAAGTTAACATTTACCTGCTTGACAGGTAAATGTTATCATGAAATGGAATTAAGTAAGGGAATGGAATTCGACAAATTATTTGGTTACAAACGACCTCCATCATCATGAAGCACACTTTCTATGCGTATAATAGTAGCGAGATAGACACTAGGGATGACTGGATGTTTAACAACATCCAAACCTATGGCTTGGTTTGGACCGTCCCCAGGTCCGAGGTCCGTTTGTAATTTGTTTTACGGCTGCCGGATGCTATACACGATGCTGTTTACCCAGTGAAACTGACAATTATCTGTTGCCTTGCGAATACAATGCATGGAACATGACCAGCAAATAGCATCATTCAAATTACTACGCATTATGCGAATCATTTTGCAGAAGGAAAACAATGTTCTGTTATTTGAAATTACTTAGCGCATTCATTTTCCATTATGAAGTACACAGCAGGCTTACAAAAACAAAATGTTTAAGAATCCTTTGAAAACGATGCCAATTTCTGATCATGTCTCGGGTCTGATCATTCCAACTCTTGGCAGTCGTGACAAGAATCGATCGGCCGTAGAGCCGAATTGTCATTAGGCGACACCGACCCGGGCACAATAGGTAAGGCAGCTGAGAGACTGAATTGTCATTAGGCGACACCGACCCGGGCACAATAGGTAAGGCAGCTGAGAGACTGAATTGTCATTAGGCGACACCGACCCGGGCACAATAGGTAAGGCAGCTGAGAGACTGAATTGTCATTAGGCGACACCGACCCGGGCACAATAGGTAAGGCAGCTGAGAGACTGAATTGTCATTAGGCGACACCGACCCGGGCACAATAGGTAAGGCAGCTGAGAGACTGAATTGTCATTAGGCGACACCGACCCGGGCACAATAGGTAAGGCAGCTGAGAGACTGAATTGTCATTAGGCGACACCGACCCGGGCACAATAGGTAAGGCAGCTGAGAGACTGAATTGTCATTAGGCGACACCGACCCGGGCACAATAGGTAAGGCAGCTGAGAGACTGAATCAAATTGCAGTTGCACTAGCACCAAGGAACCAGGCCCTATGATAGGGTAGGGTTTGGTATATGAATGGATATGAATAAAGGGGAAATTTTGTCACAGTGCTGGGCTTGGTACATGCTCTCTATGAATCTTATGCATCCCCAATTTGATTATCTAAGCAAATGCGCTGTTGGAAGACATGCCGACTAACATACGGTGGTGCGGACGCTCAAGAAACATGTCTGACTGTATTCTTTGCTTCTTCCGTTACCTCCGGACAAATAACAATTGTATTTTAATAAGCCATATTAAACCAGTCGTGACTTGTTACGATCGGGATACAGCCGGCGAAGCAGTGATCGCAGCCACTCTGGCCGTGTGACCTTGTAGTGATCAGCTGGTAACTGCAGACACGTGACTAGCCAGGCAGGGGGCTAGTCACGTGTCTGACAACAGGCAGGGGCGGCGCGGGGAGGGGAGGTGAGGTGAGGTGAGGTGAGGTGAGGTGAGGTGAGGTGAGGTGGGTGAGGTGAGGTGAGGTGAGGTGAGGGGAGGGAGGGGAGGGGAGAGAGGGAGGGGAGGGGAGGGAGGGGAGGGGAGGGGAGGGGAGGGTGAGGGGGAGGGGAGGGAGGGGAGGGGGGGAGGGGAGGGGAGGGGGAGGGGAGGGGAGGGGAGGGGGAGGGGAGGGGAGGTGAGGTGAGGTGAGGTGAGGTGAGGTGAGGTGAGGTGAGGTGAGGTGAGGTTGAGGTGAGGTGAGGTGAGGTGAGGTGAGGTGAGGTGAGGGGTGCGCCCGATACTTGAGTGCGATGTTCGTGAGTGGTAACCGGACCAGGACAGGAACTTTCCCTTCTGCCACAGTATAACCCTGGACCGGTTTCCGGGTTTCCGAGGATGCTCTCCTAGTGAGGATGCTCTCCTGGGCCAATGTCACGTTATTTATGCAATGAGATCGCCGACCGAGTAGTTTCCGCTGACGGGCGAAGTTATCAGTTTAAAACGTCCTTGGATGTTTGCAAGGATGCGCAAATAAAATGCGTCATTGCGCAACATAAGGAATCATGGAAAGTGGAAAATCGCTGCCGAAGAGCTGAAGCTGATATGTCAAGACATGGTCGGTTAAGGTGTGATTTTGCATTACATACTGAATGGTCTTGGTGTTAGTGCTGCGAATAAGCGATTTCACAGGGCGTTTGCATTCTACATAGAAATGAAATGCATGCAATTTATGTTTGGATCATTTTGCGATAATCGAAGAAGATGGATTGACTTTAAAAAAAATACCCTAAAATTCGCTCGTTAATTTTGCATTTCCCAATGAGTAAATTTCAACAATAAGGCTTACGTTTTTATATTTGCATTTCGTGTGCGGTATGCGCATTTTCAATGTTAGATACTCCCCTTGCCAAATGCGTTAATTAAATCAAGTAGATGAATATATGCAGACCAGGCCGTTTGTGGACGTTATATTTGCAAGGTCAAGTTTGTTTATAATTGCAAGTTGACTAATAGATCTTATCGTTTGCATGGACATTCACAAACTTGGACTGAACTATGTAAGGTCAAAGTTGTGGTGTATATATGTCTGAATACATTAGTTGGTGCAATAAATTATCGGTTCAAAAGGTTTAGGATTATTTACCAAATTATTTACTCACACTGCTTCAGCACTTTGGAGCAAGCACTTGTGGTAACGGCATCAACTATTATGTGGCATCAAAACATCGACATGTACAGCAACATTTCGGATAGGACAGAAAACATTATGTCAACATTGTTTTTGGTACATTGTAACACGTTTTACAGACCAAGTTGTAAGCGAGACTTAACCTGGCATTGACTGGTGTCTCATCCGAAACGCCACTGACGGGGGGGGGGGGGGCGTTAAACGCCCCCTGGTTATCTTCCGAACTAATGATCGCAGAGAGACGCTCAATGCGGCATTTGAAAGCTCTCAATGAGACGAATCTAAATCATGCTCACAAATTTCAAAGTGAGGTAAAATGTCAGGTCACGGTCAAGTCAAAGGTCAAAATCGGCGTATTTGAGTTTATGGGCCATACTTTCCATCCAAAGCCTTCAATTACGATCATGATCACCCCAAAGGTGCTGCCAAAGGTATTATACACATCCCGCATGAGCTAACGTGAGATTGTTGGCAAAGGGTCAAGGTCATGTCACAAAAGGTCATTATGCTCAAAATATCTACGAAAGTCATGCAATCTACGAAAGTTTTATGAGTTATTTTCCACGTAGAATTCGATAGTGATAGTCATTTTACCACCTGAATTCATTTACGTGAGTTAATGTCAAGTTCGGGTCAAGTTCAGGTTAATGAAGGTTACAATTTTAAATTGATAAATCTAATAAAAAAGGCATGTTTCTAGATCAGTTTTGTCTCAGAAATACAGTGGTGCCATGTATTTGTCTGTATCTGGTCAATAAAAGAAAAAAACGGAATTTGTAAATAAGACGTCATGAGTTACCCATACTTTACATGTCATACGTCAGTCACAAATGGTAATATGATTCTGAAATTTGGTATGGTAGTTTCCCATATGTGGTTCTGACATATTCCGGCTTTTTTAATATCTTTAAAAATCAAAATAATGTATGGCATTTTCCCCTCAAAACAACTTTTGTTTCATTTTTGGGGCTCAAAAACCAAAATTGTCAAAAACCGAGACAGCCATGTTGTAGCGCTTGCCATTTGCTATCTTTTGACGTTTTTGGATTGTATTTTGCTCTAAATATCGCATTTGTACGGTCTGTTATATTTTTGCTGATTTTTG